>JASGXE010005167.1:0-42130 GCA_030068105.1 Sinentomon sp. SZTP_YWyxl | reverse complement strand
ATTTGTGTTTCACCCACACCTATGATCAGACAGGGGCAACATCACCAAATCATGTTTGTTTTAAAGATAACCAAAGGTCAAAAAATAGGGTAAGAAATTCAACAATTGTCAGTTTTGTGCCTCTCATAGTTATGGAGTCGTTTAAGTTGGTGCTTCGTTCGTTCGCTTCTGTTCTCTGTACGGTTGCGTTGGTAAATGGCAGTGCAATTGGTGGTCAATCGGTATCACTGTCAAGGTTTTACAGGCAGAACCATCAAACCGACTGTCTGGGGCTATGCCTACAGAAGGCTTCGGCCATTTGTGAATAAATGACTGATAAGTATTTTACCTATTTTCATTTCTGACTGCTCTTCACCTATTGTTCTCTCCGACAGAGGTCAAAGTCAGAAGAATTCGGATGCCGGAAAAATACATCAGATGTATGTGATGAAAAGAATGGGGATAAATAGTGTGCGTGTACATGAGTGTACGTGTACAGATGAAGTTTTATATTTTTGGGACCGACTTGTTCCAATTCCGTGCAATGTGTGGAACGCCAAATCTGACTCCTTGCTCGCATGAAAGCGAAATTCTGCGACGGTATAATATCTACTCTGCAAAGGCGTACCAATAATTTCGTTTCAGTACGGCTCGGAGTTTATAATGTCATTAATGTCGTTAGCATCTGTTGCGCGAATTGTTATAACACAAATGTAACAAGGCATATCAGTCTGTTCTAGAGCATTGGGTGCGTGCACCTACAAGTCATGACCTTAGGCGAATACGTGGTGTCACATTGATTCCGATCAAAACGACTCTTTTCGAAATTGCGCCGTTTACTTTTCGACGCTTCTTAGAATGGTATTGAGTGGTGCTTACGTAGTACCTTTATGTTGGAACAGGCCTCTAGTTTTGTCGGAACATTGCTTTGAATAATTACTTTAGCTTCCTTATGCAATTGTCCCTATGTGATCTCTTGCCAAAATGCTCCCTGCAGTTGTGCAAGCAATATTTTAGGCACCTAGTACCCCGTATCATTTCCTCCGTATGCCTGTGATATCCGCAGTCAACCCAAAACGTGAACCATTCCGTGCAGCAGCTCTGTGGATTGTGGATTGTGTCGACGAGCACCACACGTTCCTCCGCCATTGCTGGGTTGCACATTTAATCAGAGAAACCTTAACGGGAACTCACGTTCTGGCTTGAATTGGCCCGAAGGAGGCCTGAAATACAATGTTTTGGAAAGGACGATTGCTTTTCACACTCGAACATGCCAAACTCCAGCAGTTCTCTATCTGTCTATTGCCTTCCTTTTCGTGAAAATGCGAGAACAATCCACGACATGTGTGTCGTATGGCGAATTGATATCAGAGGCATAATTCCCACCAGCCAATGAATGCTTCGTTGTATGTCTGCAGCATAGCAGATTGTTTTAGGGGGATAATTCACACCTGCCAATGAATGTTTCGTTTTGTATGTGTGCAGCATAGCAGATTGTTTTTAGGGGGATAATTATTCACACCTGTCAATGAAAGTTTCGTTTTGTATTTGTGCAGCATAGTAGATTGTTTTCAGGGGCATAATTCCCACCAGCCAATGAATGTCACGTTGTGATGTGTGCAACATAGCAGATTGTTTTTAGGGGCATAATTCCCACCAGCCAATGAATGCTTCGTTGCATGTGTGCAGCATAGCAGATTGTTTTTAGGGGCACAATTCACACTTGCCAATGAATGTTTCGTTTTGTATTTGTGCAGCATAGCAGATTGTTTTAGGGGCATAATTCACATCTGCCAATGAATGTGTCGTTTTGTATTTGTGCAGCATTGTTGATTGTTTTTAGGGGCTTAATTCCCACCTGCCAATGAATTCTTCGTTTTGTATTTGTGCAGCATAGTAGATTGTTTTAGGGGCACAATTCACACTTGCCAATGAATGTTTCGTTTTTTATTTGTGCATCATAGCAGATTGTTTTTTGGGGGATAATTCCCACCAGCCAATGAATGTTACGTTGTGCGTGTGCAGCATAGCAGATTGTTTTCAGGGGCATAATTCTCACCAGCCAATTGTTGTATGTGTGCAGCATAGCAGATTGTTTTTAGGGGCATAATTCCCACCAGCCAATGAATACTTCGTTGAATATGTCAGCATAGCAGATTGTTTAGGGGCATAATACCCATCAGCCAATGAATACTTCGTTGTCTGTGTGCAGCATAGCAGATTGTTTTAAGGGGCATAATAATTCACACCTGCCAATGAATGTTTCGTTTTGTCTGTGTGCAGCACAGTAGATTGTTTTCAGGGGCATAATTCCCACCAGCCTATATGAATGTTACGTTGTGATGTGTGCAACATAGCAGATTGTTTTTAGAGGCATATAATTCTGATCAGCCCATGAATGTTTCGTTTCGTCTGTGTGTAGCATAACAGATTGTTTTCAAGGGCATGATCATCACCTGTCAATCAATGCTATGTTATGATGTCAGTAGCACCGCTGATTGATATGACTGGTTGATTTTGGACAGAATTCTGACGAAAGGCGAATTGAAAACCCTTTTCGATTCGAGTAAAGATAACCCCACACTGCGTGTGCTGCACGGCGAAATACATTCTCGGCAACGAGAGAGTTGATTTTGACCCGAGAACTTTTTGTTCATCAGGTTGGTGTAGGTCTGCTTCAGTTTATTCGGCCTCCCGTATTCTATGGACGTGATGACAAACCATTTTTAGATATGGCCCCTCGTTCAATCGCTGATTGGAATGCTCTACCTCCAAGTGTGTTCTCTCATTGCCATTGAGCATTACAATTTTACCGGATTTTCCTGCTTTCCTTGGGCAAAGAGTTATGAACATGGCTGGGCTTGCTGTATGTACTCTATAGCCCGCAGACAGGCTATTTGGATCTTTTGCTAATAATGAATGAAGTCCTTCATTGGTCAATTATTGTTATTCACTGACATATCCGTAAGTACAAACATTTTAACATTTTTTATTCTATCTCTTTCATCGTGTTGTATGCACATTTCATTGTTGTATGCACCTTCGACAAATATGCGGAATCCAAGAATGCAATTCGGTTAAAAAAACAAATAAGAATATCGCCTGCGCAATTTTTGTGCACCCATTTCTGAAGATTATTATGTAGGTACAATTTGAGTAACGGATATTTGATGGTTAATTCCGTAAAATAACATCTCATTTTATACAATAAAACGCTGCAAAGAACATACTGCATGGAAAAAATGAGTAATCACCCCAAGAACACTGCACCGAAAAAAGAGTAATCAGCAAAGAAATTAAAAAAGAGAAAAAACTGAAAAACATCTCAAACATCATAAAACAAAACTTCATAATAATTTGGCATGTACTTACTTCCAGATTGCAGGAATTTGACATAGCCTCAAACATCATTGGTGTCGACAGGATTGGGATTGGTGACTCCAGCAGCGTGAAAGAGATTTCAGCACTGTTGTTGAACGTTTTTATTTCTATGTCGGAGATAAAGAAAAAGAACAAGGAGTAAGAACGGAGACAACACTTTCGGCCGTATACACCATTGAAACTCAAACTCACCCTCAAATTAGAGTTAAGGGAGGATGAGTTTGAGTTTGAGTGGGTTTGGGGAATACCGCCGTATGAATTGGAGAACACGAGTGTGCGACAAATAAAGTGTATATGGATTTCCATGTGGTGTGTAGTGCCGACAGACATGAATTACCCGAGTCTTTTGTCCCATTTAGGTGTTGGCTCCGTGTTTAGATCAGAAAAAAGTGAACATTGCACCAAAGGTAAAAACTTTTATTTCTGCGGATATTTTTTAACAGAATCTCAATTGTTGCTCTATTGGTTTGCATGAAAAAAAAACGAGCATGAGTAATGCAATTCAGCAGACATTTCACTTTCGTTCCGTGAACTGCATGCTGATGTGAGCTAACGCAACCAAACTGGTTTCTCCGAGTGTCATGTATTTATCCTGAGTATTGGGTATTCAGCCATCACAGTGAGTGGCAGCAATCGGCCGATTTCACAGACGGATGCATCTTTCGCAACAATGGAAAGGGAATAAGCGTTGTGCATAGAAATTGAATTTCGCAACAAAAATGTATCCATTGAATTGGACACTGAGATGAACGTGAGGGTGAGTTTCAATGGGGAATTCGGCCGATTATGTCATGCTTCATTTTGCAAAAAGGTACCAATTCTCGTAAAACACGACAATCCAACCCTGCACAATAGCTATCTATGCCATTCCCTTCAAACGAAAACCGAACCTTTACACAGCGGACCCAGGTGCAAGCAAAGTTTCTGATTATGTTTCCCAAATTAAAATCGTGGCGTTTTATACGCCAGGGCCTAAGCGGACGTAAAAACAATACAGAACAAGCACTCGCATCTATCGCTATGAGCGGTTCATAGAAAAAGGAATTTTCTCCACAGATATGAATTTAGGTTTTGTTGCCTTGCAAAGGACACGAACGGCGGAACATGAACAGGCGACATGAACAGAGAAAAGAGTTAAATGTACAGGGCCACCACTCCGTCGTCTTGACACGAAGGAATGACGAGCAAAGATCATGTGCAAAGAGAAAAGTGGTTACATACTGCGAGGGATCGGGGGACTGGGATAGAACGGACTGAGGCAGAAGTGGACTGAGGCAGAATTGGACTGAGGTAGAATTGGACAAAGGAGGGAGTTTTGGAGGGAATTTTTGCTTGGAGGTGGTAGCTTACACCTGTCCTAACTTAACCTAACCTAACCTGACCTAACCTAACCCGCAGAAATGAAAAAATCAGCTTCCAAAAATGCAAAAATTCTGCCTCAGTCCACTTCTGCCTCAGTTCGTTCTGCCCCAGTCACCGGTCCCACTGCGAGCATACTTTGTCTTCTTGCAAAAGTTGTTTTATTGCTTCCAGCATATCGAATGATGGAATAACAACAGACAACAGACACAGAGCATAGGAAGAAGTGAAAGAACTGTGCTTCATTTGACATGGAGCCAAATGGGAGCAAAATGATGCCAAAATGCGTGTTGGTGGATTGCGGCGTTTAAAGGGGGTATCCGCCAGGACAGAACCGAAAGATACGCGAGTGAATAGCGGACCGCGGTGCGATGCACACAGAAAATTCAATATCTCCTGAACAAAGCGACAGATTTTGATGTGGTTCCGTATGGTGCAAAGCTAAAAAATGAGCGCTTTCACACATATGGTCATGATCCCAACCTTGTATCGGGTAAAAATCTTAAACCATTCGAGGAACAAAACTGCTCAAGTTTCGGTGTTATAAAATTCCGGGTTCCTGCCAAGTATTTTCAAAGATTGTGCAATTTTTTCCGTTGCAACATGGTTTCGACCTGCGGAAGAGTCGTAGAGGAAACCTTCCAGTTTCCAAAAATACCAAAATCATTGAATTTGAACACCATTTGGCAATTTTGCGAACAGAGCCAGCGCGACATGGCAGCATCGTTTTGTTTTTGAGCGGGGAAGAGGCCGCGACTCCCAGGGATTTCAAGGGAGCCGCGGCCTCTTCCCCGCTCAAAGATAAAACTATGCTGCCAAGTCGCCTTATCTCTGTCTATAAAATTCCTGGATGGTGTTCAAATTCAATGATTTTGGTATTTTTGGAAACTGGAAGGTTTCCTCTCGCAGGTCGAAACATGTTGCAACGGACAAAATTGCACAATCTTTGAAATTACCTGGCAAGAACCTGGATTTTTTTAACACCGAAACTTGAGCACTTTTGTTCCTCGAATGGTTTAAGAGTTTTACCCGATAAAAGGTTGGGATCATTACACTTCTGTGAAAGCGCTCATTTTTTAGCTTTGCACCATACGGAACCACATCAAAATCCGTCGCTTTGTTCAGGAGAAATTCAATTTTCTGTGGGCATCGCACCGCGGTCCGCCATTCACTGTCATGTCTTTCGCTTCTGTCCGTAGAGGATACACCGCAATCCAGCAACACACACCGTGGGGTGATCCAGTGCGGATTAGCGCTAATCCGAGGTTGCGAATTAAATTTTTGCCATTTACTTCAATGGGAAAAATTACTCTGCAACCTTGGATTAGCGCTAATCCGTCCTGGATCTCCCCACGGACAGTTTGGCAACACGAAAATCCCGGAGTTACTCCACTTCTTCCTTAAAACGTTATACACAGAGTAAAGATTTTATCTACAGAGCACATACTCTGTCAGTGTTGTAAGACTTACTTTATTGCTTCCATCAGTGCATGAATGGCAGAACAACAAACTATATGCGCAGAGGACGGAGTTTTGCACAGAGCGCATCCATTTGTCCATTGTCATGTAGTAAAAGCTGCTTTTTTAGTGCAGGAATGGCGGAACAACGGACAATGTTGTGTCGCAAGAGCGCACACTCTGTCGCATTGAAAAAAGTTGCTTTATTGCTTCAAGTACTGAATGGCGGAGCAAGAACAGGCGAAATGCACAGAGAAAAGAGTTTGACCAGAGCTATAGAATACCTATAGGTATTCTATAGCTCTTGCTAGAAAAGTTGTTGCATATACCAAGAATTAGTTAGGGGCACTCCCTGGAACCTGTGCCCCTGACAAACAATTGGCGCTGTAATTGGTGTAACACAGAAAAGATGCTGTTGCATATGACAAAATTAGTTAGGGGCACTCCCTGGAACCTGTGCCCCTGACAAACAATCGGCGCTGCAATTGGTGTAACACAGAAAAGATGCTGTTGCGTATGACAAAATTAGTTAGGGGCACTCTCTGGAACCTGTGCCCTGACAAACAATCGGCGCTGCAATTGGTGTAACACAGAAAAGATGCTGTTGCATATGACAAAATTATTTAGGGGCACTCTCTGGAACCTGTGCCCCTGACAAACAATTGGCGCTGCAATTGGTGTAACACAGAAAAGGTGCTGTTGCATATGCCAAGAATTAGTTAGGGGCACTCTCGGGAACCTGTGCCCCTGACAAACAATCGGCGCTGCAATTGGTGTAACACAGAAAAGCTGCTGTTGCATATGCCAAGAATTAGTTAGGGGCACTCTCTGGAACCTGTGCCCCTGACAAACAATTGGCGCTGCAATTGGTGTAACACAGAAAAGATGCTGTTGCATATGACAAAATTAGTTAGGGGCACTCCCTGGAACCTGTGCCCCTGACAAACAATTGGCGCTGCAATTGGTGTAACACAGAAAAGATGCTGTTGCATATGACAAAATTAGTTAGGGGCACTCCCTGGAACCTGTGCCCCTGACAAACAATCGGCACTGCAATTGGTGTAACACAGAAAAGATGCTGTTGCATATGACAAAATTAGTTAGGGGCACTCCCTGGAACCTGTGCCCCTGACAAACAATCGGCGCCGCAATTGGTGTAACACAGAAAAGATGCTGTTGCATATGACAAAATTATTTAGGGGCACTCCCTGGAACCTGTGCCCCTGACAAACAATTGGCGCTGCAATTGGTGTAACACAGAAAAGATGCTGTTGCATATGACAAAATTAGTTAGGGGCACTCCCTGGAACCTGTGCCCCTGACAAACAATTGGCGCTGCAATTGGGTGTAACACAGAAAAGATGCTGTTGCATATGACAAAATTAGTTAGGGGCACTCCCTGGAACCTGTGCCCCTGACAAACAATTGGCGCTGCAATTGGTGTAACACAGAAAAGATGCTGTTGCATATGACAAAATTAGTTAGGGGCACTCCCTGGAACCTGTGCCCCTGACAAACAATTGGCGCTGCAATTGGTTGTAACACAGAAAAGATGCTGTTGCATATGACAAAATTAGTTAGGGGCACTCCCTGGAACCTGTGCCCCTGACAAACAATTGGCGCTGCAATTGGTGTAACACAGAAAAGATGCTGTTGCATATGACAAAATTAGTTAGGGGCACTCCCTGGAACCTGTGCCCCTGACAAACAATTGGCGCTGCAATTGGTGTAACACAGAAAAGATGCTGTTGCATATGACAAAATTAGTTAGGGGCACTCCCTGGAACCTGTGCCCCTGACAAACAATTGGCGCTGCAATTGGTGTAACACAGAAAAGATGCTGTTGCATATGACAAAATTAGTTAGGGGCACTCCCTGGAACCTGTGCCCCTGACAAACAATTGGCGCTGCAATTGGTGTGTAACACAGAAAAGATGCTGTTGCATATGACAAAATTAGTTAGGGGCACTCCCTGGAACCTGTGCCCCTGACAAACAATTGGCGCTGCAATTGGTGTAACACAGAAAAGATGCTGTTGCATATGACAAAATTAGTTAGGGGCACTCCCTGGAACCTGTGCCCCTGACAAACAATTGGCGCTGCAATTGGTGTAACACAGAAAAGATGCTGTTGCATATGACAAAATTAGTTAGGGGCACTCCCTGGAACCTGTGCCCCTGACAAACAATTGGCGCTGCAATTGGTGTAACACAGAAAAGATGCTGTTGCATATGACAAAATTAGTTAGGGGCACTCCCTGGAACCTGTGCCCCTGACAAACAATTGGCGCTGCAATTGGTGTAACACAGAAAAGATGCTGTTGCATATGACAAAATTAGTTAGGGGCACTCCCTGGAACCTGTGCCCCTGACAAACAATCGGCGCTGCAATTGGTGTAACACAGAAAAGGTGCTGTTGCATATGACAAAATTAGTTAGGGGCTTATAGCTCAGAGCTATAGAATACCTATAGGTGTTCTATAGCTTATTTTAGTTAGGGGCTTATAGCTCTGAGTTCGACCACAGGCGCACACTCTGTTGTGTTGTAAAGGCTGCTTTATTGCTCCCAGAACACAATTGGCGGAAAATAGGCGTTATGCACACAAAAAAGAGTTCGTGTATACAGAGGGCGTACTGTGTCGAGTTGTAAAATCCGCTGCATTGCTTTCATGCAGTAATTTGACAATTGTAATTTGTCTAAAAATCACCAGGAGAAATGAGTTGGCAAGTCAAGAATATTATGAAATCTACTAAAAAAACACAAAAAAGTTTGGAAAAAATTAACAAATCACGAATTTTGGTCGAAGGCGAACGAAAGATAGGTTACAAGATCACATGACTGGTACAAGACCATTCCATTCTGTGCCTTTCGGGATAAAAAGGAATTTGAAAGAACTGAGCTTTTTTAACGTAGAATGCTTACGGCTACGCCGTTGTCAGTACGCCGTTGCGATGGCTTTACCTGAAGCTCAAATGGAAGGGTACCATTAATTTTATGCGTTAGCATTTCACTAAAGAGCCTCAGCCGATGATCCCTCCGCCTTGTGGCAAGTGGGGGGAATATCAAACCTCGGCAGCATGGCAGCAACGCTTTCTGTTCTACCGTAACAAACCAGAATCATCCACGACGTTGAACGATTTTCAGCACACAACACAAAGGGACGATGATTCCGGGATGCAGCATGGATATCTTGCCGAGCAGGCGAAAGCTGGGAACGAAAAACCAACAACACTTTCAAGATCTAAAATGTACACACAGTCTTGTTCGTCAAGGAGTGGACACATCGCCAGTTCTTCGGGTGGCAGTCGCCAAAAAAGCTTCATGCGGCTGCAATCATTAAGCCCTTTAAAAGAGACCATAGCTGGAAAAAATTGGGCGATTATTTACGCTGTGCATGGCAGTATGGACATGTATAAGCAATAATTCTGAACCAGTTTACATAACTGTGCAGTGGGTCAGCAATACACGAATGTGAAAAGTGATCACAGATTCAAAAAGACACCGAATACATGGCACCATTTTGATCAAATTATTTTTAATACCGCACAAATACGAACGTAATTCTTAGTTTATGTGCCTTGTTTGTAAGTCCCATCATTGAAAGAGCCATAGAATGTCAATAAGAACATGGCAATGATTTCTGGCAACTGAATGATTTCTAACAACAAATTGATTCGATTGAATGATAGCGATTGATGATCGAATGATTGAATGACTCATTGATTGAATGATGGCGGTTGATGATTGAATGATTGAATGACTTATTGGTTAAATGATGGCGGTTGATGATTGAATGATTGAATGACTTATTAATTAAATGATGGCGATTGATGATTGAATGATTGAATGACTCATTAATTAAATGATGGCGATCGATAATTGAATGATTGAATGACTTGATTAAATGATGGCGGTTGATGATGACGACGATTTACGTTACTTTTTATTTCAATTGCATAAACGATGACAATACAAACATCAGGAACAAAATGACGGCACAAATGACACAGTTCAATGACAATGTTCATTTCAACATTGACATGTTATTTTGTCTATAAAAATGATGCATGTGAAGTAGTCTATACAAAGAAGGTATGTTTCGGATACACAATTATCATGTTGACGGCTCAATTGCCAACGAAATCGTGAATATAGGCACCTGAATGTCCACGTTAACGATAATGTCAACTTGTTTCTCAAGATAAATGACGATGAATGCTTCACTCACAAAAAGGTGTAGCACGTGGATGACGTCACATTGTAAGCAGTTAGTTTTCCAATCATTAATGCACCGTAGTGTGATGCTGTTTACAATAAAAGTCGGAAGCATTCTTACCCATTGTTAAAATCCAGCCAACTGCCGCCTGCATTGCATTTCGACTAAATTAATGCAAAATGTATGGAGAATTTAAGAAACCTGCCTTGATGAATAAAAATATGCCCTTTACAGAACGAAAAACCTGCCAGCCATGAAAATGTGCATGTCACGAAAGTGTAACGTCTTCCCGGTTTGTTTTCAATGCGACTCGATCGAGAACTGTCCCATTTCAAATACGTACGAACGCTGGAAACGGCGCATACACTTTCTAAGTTCGAGTTTCAGATTGCATCGCCTGAGACGCTTGCCCTAAACAAGAGTAAGCCTTTGCCTGGTTTGATCAAGAACGTGTCATAGGCTATGTCGAAGCGTATATTCTTATGCAGTCTATTGTACGCGTTCTTTATGGGGTCTACTGCCGAACGCTTCTTTAGGGACTTCCGTTATTCGAACTTGCATTGGCTTTTGCGCTTAGTCGCTCTTCATGGCCTCAGAAAATTGGTGTGTTGCCCGTGAAAATGATTGTGTAGAGTTGAATGCGGGAAGAAGCTGTGCACACGCTGTATTTGCAGCAACAACTGCCGGCTGCGCTCCTTTGTTTGTTCCCCCGGGAACATTACATGCGCGCATTTCCCCAGAAACCGCAGCTGCATCCACGCTATTTCAGCCAACAGCAACATTTCGGCCGATATGCAATGTCAGGGTGGCAGCCCAGAAAGGCAGAAACGCAGGCAAGATAAATCTAGGCCATCACGAAACGTAAGCCCATCAATCTCACACGTGTGGATACAAGGCTTGATTGCTTTCTTCGTGAGTATATCTCATCTACGAGTAAAAAGGATGGAATAAATCCGATTTGACAATTCTCCAATTTCAATTGTGTCTGTGGAGATGAAATGGCCCTGCCATTCGGCCTAACAATTATTAGGCCAGCTATCATGTAATTATTAGGCCCTACCATCGTGTGATTCTTGGACCCACAACCATTTTGTCCGAATAATTATTCGCAAATTACGTGTCTGGCACATTAAATTCCACAATAACTTCCACCAGGGAAGTAGAGGCAGTGAAGGGCTAAGTCCCTATTGTCAGACAAAAGAACAGTGTAAAACAAGTGAATTGATATTAAAACAAACAAAAAAACGGAAAGGTAGAATGCGCCGAATGACATCAAAGTTTGCCGGCACGGCATTCCAATCATGTATCGCTCTCGGAAAATGAGAATTCGCATAAACATTACTGCTGCGATACACTGGAATAGAGAAACTCAGGCCATTATCAGTGTGCCGCTGGAAAGTTTTGAGGGACTGGTCAACCGACACATGGGCACATCTTGTTAACGAAGTGATCATGAGCATTCTTCATGGTGCTGGTTTCGTACTGTTCTCGGTTTCGTTCAGGGCAAGTCTATACGCGTGAATAGACTTGGCCTAGGAGTTATCAGGACAAGTCTAAAGCCGTTTCATAATGGCCAGATTTTTGTCGGCAGACATTTCAGGTTGTCTGTCCAAAAAAGATTGTCACTCAAAACAATGGGCAATGATAAATGCTCCAATGTTCTCCTTTGCACATCATTGGGAGTGACAAACATTTTGGCCAGACGATCTGAAAAAGTCAGCCGACAAAAATCTGTCCATTCTTATGCGACTCAAGATGCAAAGCCTGTTGATCTCCTTCTTGCACTTGAGATATGTGATTATTTTGTTTTGCAATCTTGAAATTTTAACAAGAGCAAACATGCATGATGATCACAGTGTCTTGTGAGCGATAGGACAATGCAAAGCCCCATGCCCTTTTTTGTTTCTTGTCTTTCAAATTAACGGCAATTCGGTCGATGGATGATCAAGAGTTCCGTTACGTTGTAATCATAATAATGTGATTACAAGGGACTAGTGTAAGCCATTATCTAATTATAATTGCCAAGTAGTCAAAAAGTACGGGAAACTTTTATAAAAATCAGGGGCTGTAGGCTTTATGATGAAGCAAAACAAGAAAGTGTTGCGTAAAAAGGCACCACAGGTAAGTGTCGTGTGGTTCAACCTACGCAGAAGTTCCAATATTTAAATTTTCCTGCAGACTAATAGGAAATCTAACAAGCCGGTCGAAATCTTCCGAAGCAAAAGGTTTTGTGGCCTTCAGACTTATAGACACTACTTTGTCGAAGAGCCTCGTTTTTGTTTTATATTGTATCTTTTCTCCAATATAAATCTGTCTTGCTTAAAAAGTTTGCAGGCAGAGAGAAGACTGGGACTGGCCATCTACTAGATAGGCCCATACTTTTTGGCAAACCTTATTACGTCCCACGGGACATGTCCCATCCATCAACGTCCCTTTCTGCTGCATCGGGATCCTTTCCACTCGGGGTGGGTTGAGGGGTACAAGTGAAGTGAGCGAAATAGCGCTGGATAGTGATAGCCCATTCTCTTGGGGTTTATGTCGGATGTACACGTTGCCAGTTTTTCGTTTCATGGAAACACTTCTACCAGGATTTTCCGGGCGATTTTCTCTTGCTGATGATCGCGAAAATGTTCCTGCATGGATTCACCGAGGGGCCCAGAGTTTTTGAAGTTACTGATTTTCACAACTCTGCGTATTTCTGAATTTCGTGTTTGAAACCAATATGTTGCCGTTGTTTTAGTCGTACGTTGTGGCCAATTTGGGCAAGTCGTACGTTGATCCTTGTGTCCAATTCTCTTCTTTGGAATTTTCCAATTTCTAGCCTCAGGTTCGATTTGGCTTTCTGTTTTCAGGTTGAAGTGATTTCTTTAGAGGTTTCAGGCAAGTTTGCAAAAATAATCGCAGTGTGCAACTTGATGCGTGAATCTTTTCGGGAGCACATCCAGAACTCAGAGTCAAGGAAAGCAATCGCCGAAAACCCCATGACCGCATGAACACCACCTCGCTGCGTTTGAGCACCCTCGAAACTATGCCCTATAATCCCGCGAGGGGCGACTTTTTCTTAAGCATTCGCTTCGGAAACGTTCAGATGAGCCGAGACGACTTAGAAAGCTTAGATGTCTCGCCGTCTTCTCAGTAGAGACTTCTTCGCTCCAAATGTGATTTTTTATTTTTTGTTTGACGACGACATTTTGTCAAATTGGTTGTCTGTTTCACACCAGAGCCCTCGTGTATGCATTGTTCTTAAGAAAAAATAGAAATTTTGTGAGAATTTCTCGAATGATGCACCCGACACAATTTTTTTTTGATTGAAATCCAAAGAGGTGTCGCTCGATGGAAAAGTCGGATGGAAAAGGCAGTCAGTCGATGGAAAAGTCACACGGCAAAGGAAACACCCGCACGTGTATGGAATGCTTTGTCAAAAAAATCCACTCGTCCACTCTGTTGTTCTCGTCCGATGAGAAGGCGCGTTGAATGCGCATCCTGACGCTGGGGAATCGAGTTTCCGGGTTCTTCTTCTTCATTTTTTTTTTTTGTTATCTTCGCCTTCTTCCCTTTTCTTATCGCCAAATTTAGCTTCCTCCCGGATGCCGTCTTGGGAAGCACCAATTAGCCTGATGTCGCCAAGTTGTTTCGGTATGAAATTGAATACGCTGCTTCGATGGATATATGGGATAGCCAAGCTGAGCAGATGGTAGAGTTGACAAGAGAATGAAAGTAATTAAGTAAAAAAACGTGCTGAAAAAAACATGGCGAATGTCTGAACAAGGGGAATCAATAAATACCTTCAAAGGTCAGGGTTTCTAAGGCCGACCCGCGATTGTGTGACAAGCGACAAAATTCTCCAAAAATGTTGCTGAATTGCAAAAAATTTTGCAACGCGCGCTATACAGTCAGCTGCATTGCGAGTATCCTGGACCACAAACTGGATGCGTTCAGCTCAGTCGAAAAGCTTCCACTACAAAATGTGTTTCAATTTGATAATTATCGTAAAATGTTCTCTGCGCAAGTTCTCCAGTTTTCAAAATTGCAATGAAGGTGGGCACTCGACCATGTGCGAACACTTTGTTTGCGTGTGGAAAGTTTTTTTTGCAGTTTCGTTTCATCAAACATAAAAATGACATCGTAACATTTCACTGATGGACAAAAAACATACCGGCGGTAGAATCAATACATGTAAAAAATTGCGACCGTTCAGATTATAGCAAAACCTCCATGTTGCAGAAATTAAAGATCCTCTTTTATAACCGAGGTCAAAATCTGACATCTCCAGAAAGCTCTGTTGAAATCTGGCGCTTTAAATTCTTCCGCATGCTCAAGAATAACAGAAAGAAGAAAAAAGTTCCGGAGGCAGTTAAATGGAAAAACACATAGAGCACATCAATTCGGCCGTTTATACACGACCTCCTGCAAAATTAGATGTTCGAAGTTTCATAAAAGGTAAGAGTATCGTGTAATATTTTCTTCTTATTTTAATTTAAATCATCACCGTTGTAATGTTTTTTTTATCAAAATTTCACATTCGTGGAGCGGAAGGAAAAACCGTTGATATATTAACACCCATAAAAAACTAAGAATGCGCCTAGCCCCAGAGGTGCCTGTTCATTGGGGCACGAGGGTAAATGATGCACCTCTGTTGTACACGTAAAAGGACGATTTTTCCCCCTTCCTGCGGTCTAATAACGCTATTATCTTTACAGGTTGAAACAATAATTGACCGATGGCAATAAATCTGAATCGTTGAAATATGGGTCAAGTCTACGCTTTTAGATATATTCAGAGCAAGTGCCTAATTGTGGGAAATACGACTGATTTTTGTCAATGTGTCCTGGATCCACGCCTTTCCCCCTTTTTGGCAGTTATTAATTTTTGAATGCAAAAGTGGTGTGGATGAAAAACCTGAACCGCAGACCCTTCCTTATTCCCCTTACAATTTTCCTTCGAAAAACACGAGAGGAATCGGTTCTATCGAATGCAGGCTTCATTTAGTGTGCAAATGACACCGGCAAGCAATTTGTCTCCAGATTTTTTCTGTCGATTTTTGCTTATTGAATCGAGAGAAAAATATACAGGGTCGTGGAAAAGATGCAATCCAGAATATAGTTATTGATTCCGCAGGAACGTGATTAGCATCAGAAAACCTTGAGTACGAATTTCTTACCCATTTAATTACCGGTTATAGCAAAGATTTCCCGTTCACCATGAAACGTTTTTGAAATGTTCGTTCAAGCATCTTTCCCGATAAGTGCTATCATTATTATTCTCCTGCAAACACCTTGAGGACTTGTGGCAGCGATTTAATCGTCTTACGAACATTGGCAGTTTAGGGCTCAGATTGTGGATTGGCAACCCTCTTTACCTGGAGCTATAGGTTTTCTTTAACGTGAACATTGATGTGATTCTGCTCGTGAGACCACCTTCTTAACCACCCATCCGAAGGACGAATGAGCCGACCCATGGCAGCCGCATTTATTTTCGTGTAATCAGTAACTGAGTCAGCAGTGCCTGCCGAGGATCTGCCGATGCTGTGATTTGAACCCACTATCTTCCGGCCCACGGCGAGGGCCACTCGACCACAAATTTTCAAGACCGACCGGCATGTGGATCAACTGCCGTTAATGTGAAATTCATTTAATGAAGACCCGAATGGCAAAGTTGCCATTCGGCCAACAACCGTGCGTACTGCAATTTATTCCTACCGACTTTCCTTCGCACGGAGGTTTACCTGACGAAAACTTTCACTGAACCTGTTTTCATCTGAATGGATCGGAAACATTGTTGATTGTTCATCCTGGGCAAAACTTCACACATCTGTGGGTCTAAAATTTCGAAACAAAACCACTAGGACGTCCTGTATAATTCACACAACGAACACAAAAATTGGCGTAATGTGAGGCAAACAGAAAGAACTCACTTTTTCTCGTCCGCTCTTTTCCTTATCTGTCCCTCACCCTCCCTCATTATCTTATGCCCTGCTCTCTTACCAACATTCTTACGGCACTCTTTGTTTCGTTTTTTCGAAGTGATTTTGGGTACAGGGTGCTGATATCGGGCACCTTTGCCTTGTCGAACAAGATATCACAATAAGGCATTATTTTCATGAAGCAGCTCATTTGGTTTTCATCGATGTAACCGGGATGGGCAAAGCTTTTTTATGTATAAAATTTGGCGTCTTTTATAGGGATATTCTATAAAGCTTTCAGCAACGGAAAAAATCAGCAATCAAATAAAAAACGCAGAAAGTCTCAGTTGCAAGTGGAAAGAAGTGAGTGAACATGGTACAGAAGGAGACTTTTCGACTTGAAAATGCACACAAATATACCTCTGCACAAATACACATATCTACACAAATACACAGAAACACAAATACACACGAACACAAATATACGCAAGTTAAGTAGGGAAAAATTTGTAGGGAAAAAGTAGGGAAAAGTGGGGAAAAAGTTGTAAAAAAAGAAATGTGATAGAGGCGGATAGAATTTGAACCAAAATTTAAGAATTTCAATTTTTACGAGTAACAAAATTTGACATTGATATATGTCATGTGATGTGTGTTATACCAGTCATGTGACTATGTGGCCTCTCTTTGTTGCCCCCTAAATGCTGTTTTGTGCCAGACTTTATGCGCAACTGATTTCGCCATCAGTAATTTTTGATAAACAATTGCCATGAAATCTGACAATTAGCATGAAACCAAGTATTACCACGAATCTTGCTTTAACCGCAAGTTCTCTGTGATCGGCGTGTTTGCGAAGGTGGACCAAGCTGTCATCGGCGTGGACGCTTGCTTCAAGAACCCAATTCAAACAACTTCTGCGAGAAACTCATTGGAAATTATCACATGACTCGACATCGAGATCGACTGAAAAATGGAGAGCGCCATTCGGCAAGACGGTGAAAAATCTGGTGATAAAATAAAAATCACCAAAAGTGACAAAAACGAACCTCCCAAATTGGTGTGAATTTTCCACTGTTCTGTTCATGATACCGCAAAATGATGACTACTCGTACTCGTATGCCAGGAATATCGGAAAAATTACCAACAAATACTGTGGTGATTTCTTGCAGTCTGTTGCAAATCGGCGGCATTATTTGGATTGCCACGAACAGAAAATTAACCAAACTGGGTTTTTTCCCATTTTTTGTGGAATTTTAAACCAAAACGTGTGGACTTCAAGTGTATCATTTTTGGAACAGTTAACTAAATTGGGGTTAGGTACTCTTTGTCCATTGAATTCTGCTGGAAAAGGGTTATTCCCAAATTTCCGTTAGCACCTCCATAAAGCGCCAAAATTGAAAACCTGAATGCGGTTAATCTTGTGATGAGCATGATGGCTGGGGAGTTGTCACTCTACCCATGGCCGAGAGAAGACATGAGTAGAGTATTCTGGGCCCTGACTCTACCGACGTGATGCCACATTGGAATGGCTTCAATTCACCTAATTCTATTAACGTGTTCATCCGAACATAATTGCACATTCAGCGCTCCGAAGCGGGGAAAATCATTCACCGACCTGCCCGCCCTTCTGCGTACGGGAACTTCAACATTTTTGCTCTCCTGATGGTGTTTATCAAAAATGCTACTAAATGGCTATCCAAATAGAATCCAATTCAATCGCAAATTCTATTAGGGTTGCAGTGTGCAGGTTCATCGTGCTAGGAATGAGTAGGATATGTGAGTGAGCCCTTATAACACTGGTGCACTGCCTTATTATCGAAACGGAATTGGAGCTGAAGGGGATGACAGAGCAGAAACTGTTTCAACTTCAGTATGGCGTAGAGGGGTTGGAGATTGCGCGGCAGGGGTGGGGCATTATGGTTTTTGTGCCCTAATAGCGCGGTGGAGGCGGCCTGTATAGTCCGGATGCGAGCCTGGAGAATCAAGTGTTTTAGAATTTGGGCGAGTGACAGGGCATTTTTGGGTGGGCAGGGTTCGCTGGCGTCGGATGCGATTTAAAGGGATGCCATTACAGGATGCTGGGAGAAGGCATGAAACTCAGCGCTGGTTTGAAGCTCAGTGTAGCTGAAGCTCTCGTTGGATGCTGTGGGGTAATTTGCGCTTCCGAAAGACAAAAAACGCATTTCGCGAACTTAGTTTTGGTGGTTTTGATTTCTTGTAATTGGTCACATTCGTGAAAGTCTGTTTGTTCGTGTGTGAATTTCTTTCATTTTTTGAAACATTGAAACCCAAAATATCTTCGTGAGATATATTTGTCTTGATTTCTTCGACTTCCGGTATCCTGTCGACGCGTTGTTGGAATAGCTGGGAAAAAGTGAGTTTCGACAAATTTTCGATATAGATTTTAAGATGCACTGTAAGTTCTGTTCTTTAATTACTAAATAGCAAGTTAAAAGTGAATGATACAAGTTCTAACATGCATTTCCAAGCACTGCTGCAACTTGCATTGGCACTTGCAGCAATTAACACGTGCAATGCGCGCCGCTGCAGTGACTTATTTTTGCGACAAAACGCATATGAGCGTGTGGGCTTTCATATGGCCTGAAAACTGTGTGAAAAAATACTCAAGAGTTCTATTAATGAAGAAGATGAACCACATTGTGATATGTTGCTGCAAACTTCTGAAAAATTACAATCGATCTGCCTTCTGGAATCTGGAAAATATCAATTGTCAACAATGCGACGTTTTTCGCATAAACGGTATCCTAATGATTTGGGAAAATTGCCACGAAAAGTGGCAAAGTATAGCCAGCATAAATATGCTTTGTCGATTTACCACTTTTTATGGCGGCAGACTTTCAACAAACAACAGCAATAGTGAGATTTCCGAAAATTGACTGAAAATTTACCGAAAATTCACCGAAAATTTACCAAAAATTCTTAAGTCTGCAGAAATGCTTTTTGGCATATGTTCCTTTCTTGATTGAAGTGATCGCTAAACAAATGGCAAAGCAATTAACAATATGTTTTCATTTGAGGCATTTTTTTTTTACAAACTCGTTTCAATTTTGTTGAAATTGTAAATGAGGCCATAGTCAAATAGGTCAATGTCGATCGTGCACAAAGTGGTTTGACAAATAAGGTGAAGAAAGTCTGATGTTTTGGACTAAAGTTGTGGCCTCAGAATCACATCGTCTATTTTATTCGTATTGTCCGGCGTTTCCAATGCGGGGAGGGATAATTCGAAACGTTTCCACGGAGTGGAACTCAATACCGGCAGGTATTTTTGACTTGCCGCTGAGTATCCCCATCCTGCAAAGGCGTTTTGAAAATCTAAACAGGCTGACCGACACTTAGTATTGCTTGTTTTTCGTCCTCATAAATTTGTGTACACATGCACTTATAGGATTTTTCATTTTTTTATCCCAATAATTGTTGTCATTTCTGGATCAATGGAGTGCATTTGGATTGCTCCGTATGATTGGGTATATGAAACGTGCGTATGAAAGCAAAATCTCTTCTTCCCATGGCATTGACATCCTCATTGTGACCTTAGAAACATTGTTTTATATAAACATTGTTTTGCTAACTGTGATAGAATGTGAGGATCCTTCAAGAGAGTGATGCTCAAATACCAGCAAGCAAAGAGAAATCATTTTGTGCATGTGGTGAATTGCAATGTGCATCAGGTCACCGAGTAGCATGGGATGTTCGAATTTTTCTCTGATTGGAATTATTCGCAATTCAAAATGAACCCATCCAACTGCATTTTACCTCTACCGTACTAAGGGATCTTCAAGCAGCTGCTATTGCTGAGTCCGAGAATATGATGAAATGCAAAAACAATATAGTTCATTGCTTCGAAGAAAAATATTGGAGAATGATTGTATTTACGTATATGCCCAAGGGAATTCCAGAAATGCGATAAAATATGAAAACTCTCTGAATGCACCCCGCATATAGAACGTGCTGTAAGTATAATGTATCGAAGACTGCTTAATTGATTTGAATTGATGTACAAAATTCCTTGCATTCAATTTTAACTTACATTCAATTTTAAGTGCACGTGTACTCATATATACGTTTGTGTGATGTTATGGAGGCCTATTCTGGATTAAAAATGCCCAATTGGCCATGGATCGGCATTCATTGAATTCTCCTCCTTAATGGCTAACAGGAGCATCGCAGGTCAGCACGCAAAGAAATGTGATGATTTCACGTAAAGAAACCTGAGCGAAAGATGTGCGGGTGATCCTTTTCTCTGTGGTTGGTTTCTAAAAAAATAATATTCGTTAAAATAACTTTTGTATGCGTTCATTATCAGTGGGAAGATGTCCCTCTCGATGACTGCTTTATGCGATCCTCAGAAAAGTCTTCTGAAGTGATTCCATTCTTTTGCTCCTGCTCGGCTTTTCGATCGTCTTTTCTCGTACGCGGGTTATGGGAATAAGAATTCGCAAACAAACCAGCCATGGCTTCATAAACGATTGCCAGCATATATTCGAGCCATATATGCGTGACTGGGACACATTCACCACAGGGGGGCAATATTTGTCTTGCTGCTGCTAAGTGTGCAATCACTGCAAAGGAGCATTGCAAATTCGATCAAATGGCAACTGGTCCTTCATCTATTGGCCAAGATCGTTTGGGCAGGCTTTATTCCATTATGGGCCTATCATGGTGTGGTCAATTTTACAGTACAATTCACTTGTTATCTTTTTCAGCTTGCATAATTGCATACTTTTTTTCCTTCTTGCATCTTGCATTGCATTTTCTTTCTATCTTGTTGCAATTCGCTTGTTTTCTTTTCTTGCATAATTATTGCATAATTGTACGAATATTTCCTACTTGTAAATGGTGTGTTATATTCAACAGGAGGCAACTCCGAAGAATAAAAGAATTTGAATTGAAACGCCGGACAATATAAAACGCAGGATGCCTTGTGATTAGCTACCTCCCAACACGGCAAGCCAACTTAACCATATCTTCCAGTCACACGACATTTCCGAGGATCTGACACCGGTATAAGTAAGACGTGTTGTCCTACTGAATTACAACCAAGCGTTTTTATCATGTCTCTCATACTGCTTTTTTCCAACGAGCATAATCACCCATCACAAGGCCTTGCGCTGAACCTTTTCAAATGACGAAATGTGACCAATCAACCAAGAAATCCATAGACCGGTGCGGAGTATTCTAGAATTGGCCTCACTAACCAAGGTCGATAAGTTTACGAATTCTGCGAGGGCATTTTCTGTATAGTTTGTTTTAACAAAATCATTGCTCTATTAGCCATGAAGCAATGAAGTTTATGTGACGAGGTAATCATATTCACCTCCAGCTGGTTGGGTAAAGATAGGTATTTTCACCTGACAAGTCCAGAGTCGCGGCACTTAACTGGTGCTGGAAAGTACCATCAGAATTTTCGCAAAAACAAAAACACAAATCGAAAATGACATTTGTCAACATTCAGTGACATCGTAGATTGCTCAGAGCATAGACGGTATGCCATAAAGATCGTCCTCTATGCATCGCATTCATTCGAAGTTGACATTGCGAGGTCATCAAATACACGACAAAAATTGCAGCGGGCCTAAAATTCTGCCTTGTGGAACACCGAAAGTGAAAGAAGAGTGATCGATCAGCAATGGCCATCAATGCAAACTGTCTGAGACCGACGAGATAAGAAGCCTCGTAGGCTTTCAGCCATCCCATGGTTTGGAGGTCGAGTCCCAAGAGATTAAGTTTCTAATCAGCATATCAGCATATCATTCTAAGTTTTGCTTAAAACAGTAGGTTTGGTGGTACGAGATTTTCAAAAGTAACTGGGTACTCATCAGATTTTGATGATGCACTTTTAAAAATTTGACAGTGAACAAGGACTCCTGAAAAAGCTCATTTCCAGGAGTCTTAATTTTACTCGTAAAACGGCGCATATAAACTGCATATTTTTTGCATATCTATATTATATTTATATTTTTTTAGTTTTTTATATAAAGTGCATTTTTACCGCTTGCAAAAAAATAAGCAGTGAAAGTTATATCTCTTTGCGTTTGTTATTTTTTACACCACACAGGCACAAAGTCATTTCACAACCTGTAGGTATATTGTGAGGTACTTTTTGGGGCAAGTTGTGGAATTCGCCTTCAAATGAATGCGTTGTGAATGTGAAATTTTTTCAGATACTCGAATGCAATTTTTTCGAATTTTTTTTTTGATTTTTTCGAAATTGCCCATTTCTGGTTTTAATGGGCCCCAAAGATCCTCAAATGAAAGGTTCAACGATTTAGCATTTTTCGAAGTTTTTCAGAAAAATGTTTATCAGCTAGATCGCCGACAATGAAAGCAATATCCTGAACTGTTGAAAAACACTTTACGTTATCTCCTGAAATCATAAGCACAGTATACGAGATCGAAACCAAGTTCATGCAGTCTGGCATAAAGGACGCATGCTTTTTCTGTTTCTTTTTGTGTGTCTCTGATGTCATCGACACACTTTTCCAGCTCATTCAGAATGCACCTCACAAATCATGTCATTTGGATTATCATTTTTTCTGTGTGATAATTTGCGATCGGAACATTGTAGAATTCTTCGTTATGCGGGTCAAACTGGAATAGGCGACAATCGAATTAACGGCGGATAATTTGCGAGATTTTTGCACATGGAGTGTGCCATATGCATTAAAATTATTCAATTCAATTCAATTCAAATTCATTTTATTTGCGGAGTTTCCCCCGGTCAAATACACTACGGATCAAGCTCAGCACTAAAAATTCAAAAAGGCCGTCGCCACGAAGTCATGGCTTGGCTTGCATTCCCATTGCCCGGCAATGACCTTTCTCGGCGCCGTACAGGGTGAACCGTGGAATGCTTTAAAAAGGACTGCTGTTTTTCAACGAACAAACGTAAATGCAGCAAGCGGAAACACCTGATGCTGCAACAACTGCTGATATTGCTCGCCTGTGAGTGTGCCCTCCAGGAAAAAGACCCGATTATTTCATCATCCCAAATTGCCGCCTACACATTATTAAGCAACAAATGGTGCTGAGTGTGGGCCTCGACTGTTCGTGAGGTCCAAGATGGATGACACACAGGGTTGCGGGCGTTTGGGTGGCGTCCATGGAACAAACGACACACTTCCGCTGCAGTGTGATGGTGATCACTCATTTGCAGCACCATCTCAATCCTCTCGGGATGGGAATAACGCACTCGCTCCATGTTGATGTTGCGACACCCTGTCAGCTGGCCACTCGACAAAATTTTTAAAACCGATAAAAACATCTTTTTAACCTGACGCCTCGACTTTTCTGCCAATAAACGCGCTTTTTCCTCAAAACGTATCACGGCCGCTCGTAGGGCTGAGCTTGATCCGTAGTGTATATACAAGGATAAGGATATTATTATATTTATTATACTCCATAAGGATTTATTATACTCTATGAGAAGCTAAACTGTGCAAATATGATTTTGATTTCATTTCACTGAAAACGGTGATAAAAAATTTCATATCGCTTGAATTTTTCACACTATATTTTGTGAAAAAAGACCGAGAAAAATCCATTACCTCCATACAACTTCAATGGTTGCTCCATACAACTTCAATTGCGAACTTGTTGTGAGCTTTTGTAATACGCCAAGTGTGACTTAAACCATTATTATCAATGACATCGTTTTACCATTGCTTTCCAGTTGGGCTAAAACATGTTTTTCAAATTTGAAAATAAAATGTTATTGGTTTTAATTTCCTCTGCGGTGGAATATACATTTTCAATATACCTACAGAGTGTCACGAGAAAATAAAGCACTTCAAGATTCGACTTGTTGCGAAACCAGGCTTCAAATTTCTTTCTTTGTAGGTATAGATTAAGCAAAGGCGTGTGATATAATCTCTATAGAGAATTTGGCAATATCAAACTTGCGGACTGCACAGTTTAGTCAAGTCACAACAAGTACAGAGCCCCCCACTACAGCCATGCATCAAGACTTACTGTTGTGTTTCAAATTCAACATTCTGTATATGTTTCCCGTTTAAAATCCAAATTGAGGTTAAAGGGAGTGTGTAGTCACGGTGTAGAGATCATTCGACCGGAATCTGCAGTGCATAGGTTCAGGGATGACTCTGTCGCTTTCTCGAGGGAGGCGCCCAACCTATATCTAACCGGAAGTATCGTATCGCCGCTACCTTATGCTTGTAATGCTCCGAAAACGAGGATATCCTGCTGCAACAGGCTTTCGTAAGTACCCAACACGGCGGAATATGTTTGGGGTTTTCCGTTTGTGCATCGCTCAAGTTTTCGGGGACGGCGGGATTCAAATTTGCAAACAATATAAGATAGACCCGCAAATGAATAATTTGCAAATGCATCAGGCACGCCGTGCGGTATTTATGCGTTTGAAAATAAAATATCTGTGATATCATATTGGCAATATTTTTGTGATCCACCCTGTAGTGAAATATACCTATATAATTTTGCTTGATCCCAATTCTGGGATTTGCATAATCCTTTGAACAGTACAGTACACATTGATACACTCCTAGCAGCATCAGCAACACAATCGGAGGAGCAGTGGAATATGGTGATGCAGTCGCAGTTGGACTGGTTTCTGCATCCTCCAACACCAGGGTGTTCCACAAATGACATTTAAAAAAACAATAGTTTATCTGTGGCAGGCGTACTTCTCAACAAAAATCACAACGCGTTTCGTGACGGCAGCTTGCTATCGGCACGTCAACAGCACTCCCTCTCGAACGCTGATCTCAACATGGCTTGGTGCAACTTCACGCCTTACACGAGTGTCATGTTTTGCGACGCATGCTGCCATTGATTCTGAATTGCTCGAGGACTTTTGGTATAAGCAGAGTACAAAAACGAACACACTTTGAGATTTGAGACTCCAAAAGTTTAGAATTCTAAATCGCGGAAAGAAAGGACGTACATGCCATCGCGAGGTCATTCTTGATTTTGAAAAATAAAATAATTTTAGCTATGATTTTACCCAATTGGGTGAATGAGTGTAGGTATAGGTAGGTACTGTTGTCTTTCAAGACATGCCAGGAGCTAAGCCTGGGGTGGGAGGACACGTAAAAAAACATGGGTAAAAATTTAGTCCTGGTCAGCATATACGGCACCGAAATTATTTGTATCTCTCTCCGTTTACTTTTTTGGGTCCTGAGATGAACATTTCACCTCATCATCCGTCAAACACAATAAAAGAACCTGGGCACAGGTTCGTATGTGTTTAATGCGAAATTTCTCATTCATTGTGTTCACTTCGATTCGCGATTTAAGATATCTATTCCAAAAATTTACCACGTGGAACATGAAATTTAATATAGATGGAGGAAAAAGCGCAGAATTTCAAAAAAAAAAAAAATACATTTCCGTATTGTTCGATTTTAGCCTCTGTCTTTAGCGATTTTAGCGATTAAAGCCTCGGTCTTACCGAGAATAAGGGGAACTCTTTACAAATCCCATTTATTGCAAAAATCTGGGCAATGGCTATTTCATTAAAAAGTGTGGGAACTGTGATTCTGCCATCATTAAAATATCTACTTCTTGTGTTACCCCAGTCCTCTGTTCATTTCCGACATCTATCTAACGTAAAAATGCATTGGAATTTTGTCCTTTCTTGTATCATGATACTTAAGGTATACGAATGTTTGTGCCATAAACCTTCTGCGGAAACGTTGTTCTATTTCAATGGAATCTGCATGAAAGCGACTCCATTTTTCATCATCATCACTTTTGACAAATTTGTTTTGATTTAATCTATTGTATTGTTGCCAATCCAACACTAAAAGAAACAGCTATGTTATCAGGAAATATGAACACCATGTAATGGGCTACGCAAATAGGAGTGGCCGTTGTCGCAGATTTTAATGCGACGTGCATACGAATCCAACGCAAAATGAAACGGTTAATCATCATCATGAAGTGTCTTCCAAAAGACTTCGAACGTTACAGGAATTAGGAGTTAATTATTAACATACTCATCGTTTAGAATCAATGGTAGCATGCGCCGCAAAACATCATGACACTCGTGCATATCAGGCCCTTATGTTGAAAATCGATGGCCGCTGTACTAACCAGTACTTTAGATTTTTACTGTGTTCGAGGACAATTGGTAGACTCGTGTTTTTTATGTTGCGTTTATGAATGTCAAAGAAAAGTGAAAAAGAAAATGTTTTTCACACTTTCCAGAGCTTTACTTTCATTTACAGTGAATTCAGGCCGACTAAAATAGGGCAGGTCGATTGCTATATCGACTCGTTATAGGATGCAATTTCAACCAAGTTTTTGAAAACATGTTTCCACTGACCCATTACAAAATTAGGACGAAATTTACAGGGCTTGTTATGGTTGACTTCGAGAATTTATTTAACTTCGAAATTATTTAACATTTATTTTCTGGACGAAAAGTGGATACGTATTACAAGATATTTTATTCATTCGGGCTGCTAGTAAAAACGGGATAATCTGTTTAAAACTGTCGAGGCAAAAGAGTCCCGATCGGTAATCGGTCAGAATACTTTGCTGTTGCGATTGTTGGACAGAAACCCGGACGTATATTTGATTAATCTATACGAATCGGGCACTTTTCCATCTAACCCCATGTAAAAGTCCCGAGCCACAAAAAGGCAGGAAAACACTCTGAACATAGAAAATGGGTCAGGTAAGGTTAGGATAGGTTAGTTAGGAGAGGTTAGGGCAGGTTAGGTTGATTAGGTTAGGTTAGCTTTATTTCGCTTTTTTGTCCAAGCGCCAAATCGGGACATTGCCCGATTCGTATAGATAAATAAAATACGCCGGCTGGGATAAATTTTCTCCGTGATATAAATGAGGTATTAATAGGTATCTGTCATTTTTGTGTTCCCATGCAATCATTTTAAGGGTGGCTTTAAGCAAATCATGTTCGGAATGTTTCGTTCACAAAATTTCGTTGGGAACCATTAAAATTATATACAGCGTTTCTAACGAACCACTTTTTTGTTGTGTCGCCTCGTCCAGTTTGTAATTAAGAATGGTATTTCAGGAGCACACTGAAACTGCAAGGGTCGACTCGAAAAACGAATGTTAGGATGGGCATGCTGGTGTGACCTTCCCAACCATACTCGTAGGCGAAGGATATAGGTGGTGCATTTTCTTTCGCTACGAATAGGGATATTGTGTAAATGGGATTCATTTTGAAATTTTAGCGACTATACATTCACCTTTTGTGTGGAAAAATAACGAGATAGCACGGTTACGTAAATCCATAGGTGCGTGCATATTCGATAGCTTTTCAGATGCATGATGCTTAGTGACTTCAGATTTGAATTTCACCTGCAACTGATTTGGATTCAACGCAGGTTTCGTGGTCCACCCTCCGCGACCGAGAAATGCATCCTCAAATGACTGGGGCCTCATTTCCTGCTCATTGATTCTCTTATTCTCTCCTTTTCCCGGAGCCGATTCTTCCCTTTAACTTCCCGATTTCCGTTTACGACTCTCCTGCTTTTTATATTCTTTTCCCCATTTTTCTCTATCGCATGAGTCTGCGGAAAAATATACGCACTTCTCCACGGCGCATTTCTCTATTTTTCTCTCTTTTTTTCCTCGGCTGGAATAATTTTATTTCCGTGTGAATGATTCCATTCTAGTCTACTTATGGAAGTGATATCAAATTTTAGATGTCACAAGCCAGACGGCTCAATTCCACAGGTGCAGGGTGCTCCAAGAGTGGGATTAAACGGAAGAGAAATTTCAGCAAAATACCATGCATTCCTCAAAAACCATTCCTCCTCAAAAATGCTGATGAAAATGAGGAATAGATTTTTTCAAGGAGGAAAATGCAGTCCAAAACAAAATGTAAAAACTATTCCTCATCAAGAACTTTGTAAAATGATGACACTCTAACGCCTTGGGGGAAACCACATCTCATCAAAGATGTAAAATGACGATACTCTGGCACCGATCAAAAAGTTATCCCTCATCAAAAATGAGAAGAGTAAAACAAGAAGAAGCAGGCTTTGAAACAAAATGCATCTCGTCAACAATGCATCCATCGTATATAAAATGCAACCCTATATTCCTTGTCAATAGAAAACATTCTCCGTCAAAAATGCAATCGTGCAATTAATGCAGGCCAGTCTTTTCAAGACAATTTCAAGGCTCGTCACAATGTGATAGACCGATATGTCAACTGCACACAGTCGTAAAATTCGTCAAAATTATTAAAATGGGAAGAGAGACATCCGTGCAAACCATTCCTTGACCAAAAGTATTTATTTCACAACAATTTCAAGTCGTTTCACAACAATTTCAAGACTCGTCAAAATGTGATAAACCGATGACAACTGCACAGCAGTCGTTGGGATGGCACATCCGTGCAAACCGTTCCTTGTCAAAAAGTGTTTATTTCACAACAATTTCAAGTTGTTTCACAACATTTCAAGACTCGTCAAAATGTGATAAACCGATGACAACTGCACAGCAGTCGTTTGGAAGGCACATCCGTGCTAATCATTCCTTGTCAAAAAGTGTTTATTTCACAACAATTTCAAGTCGTTTCACAACATTTCAAGACTCGTCAAAATGTGATAAACCGATGACAACTGCACAGCAGTCGTAAAATTCTCGTCAAAAAGTAGTAAAATTGGAAGAGTAGCACCTCCTTGCTAATCATTCCTTGACAAAAAGTATTTATTTCACAACAATTTCAAGTCGTTTCACAACATTTCAAGACTCGTCAAAATGTGATAAACCGATGACAACTGCACAGCAGTCGTAAAATTCTCGTCAAAAAGTAGTAAAAATTGGAAGAGTAGCACCTCCTTGCTAATCATTCCTTGACAAAAAGTATTTATTTCACAACAATTTCAAGTCGTTTCACAACATTTCAAGACTCGTCAAAATGTGATAAACCGATGACAACTGCACAGCAGTCTTAAAATTCTCGTCAAAAAGAAATAAAAAGAGAGGAGTAGCATATCCGTGCAAACCATTCCTTGACAAAAAATTATAAAACGATGAAATTACCTTTGTCTCATAGTTTCAAAAACAATTTCTCGCAAAATGTACACAACAGAAGTGTGCAGAAACATGGTTGCAAGAACCATTCATCGTTAAAAATGTGACATAATACCTAACGATGAAAGTAGCAGAGAAACCAATAAAGTTATTGTCAGAAATTTCGAAACACGACGAACCAGCAGGGTTGTGAAAGCCAAACGTTAGAAAATATAGCAGATTTTGAAGAAGTTGTGGTCAAAATGTAGTGAAAATGTTGACGTAGGTCTGGTATAATTTACAAAAATCGTTTCTCTGGAAGCATGGGGAAAATGCTGGGAAACAACCGGCTGTACCCCCCATATGGAAACTCATCCTCAGGTTCAATTCAATGGCCAATTCAATGTAAATTGATCTGTATTGCAAAATTTCAATTCTTTGCACAACGCTTATACCCTTTCCATTGTTGCGAAAGTTGCATCCGTCCGTTGAAAAACCTGAAAATTAGTTGTAATGAATGCGTCGTGATGTGAGACTATAAGTTGAACATATCAACATTAGATCCCTGGGCAGAAATCAATGGAAGATGTGCCCTCAGTGGCATGCAAAGCGGTTTGACCCTCCTTTTAGTCTTAGTAGGATGATAACTTTGTGAAAGAATTTTAATTAACGCACCCATTTACGAGTAACCTACATATTGGACGCGCTAATTTGAAAAACTATACGTCATGGAGTTTGCCTTTTGGATAACGACGTTTTTGCATTATCGAAAGTGTTTGCACACAACGTTTCAATGTGCAATCTCTTTCCACAGCCGTTCCCTGAGATGACATTACACGGACGACAACACGAGTGTAGCAAAAGCTCCGTCCAAAATCAGAATAACATTAATTTCTATTGCATGTGATTTCCTTTTAAGAGACCTATGCAGCAGAACAACCAATAAGATAAGCATAGCAAAACTCTTTTCTGCATTCTGTTATATCCATGCAACGGACATTTGCGCAGGCACATGTAAAAGGCCATGGCACACTTCTGCCAAACATCTTGAGAAAAACACTTGCGTTCAGTGGTTGATCTGACATGAAACAACAGTCCTGCAGGATGAGATACCTATGGTTTTGTTGAGAAAAGCTGCGGTTGAGAAAATGCTGTGTTCAAATTTTAAAAACAAAATTCATCCACCCTGGCTGATATGGAAGAAGTGGCCGCAACGTTGCAGCAAGGTGGATATTGTGTGATATTTTTCCGTGGCATGGACATGTTGTCAACGTTGCTAGAACGGCAATCATTGACGTCGTGTTTTCCACGTTGCTCATAAGCTTCAACTTCGTTTGTGTGCCAAAAGAAAACCAAATGGTTTGACGAATTATTTTATATTTGAAATTTTGTGTCCAAAATTTGATAGAAGAGGGGAATTTTGCGTTCACTTGTCCACTTCCCCTTCGGGACTAACAGTGGCGAAATCCAGTCTGGGGTTAAGCTTAGGTCCGATTTGTGAGGTAAATCTGCCTATAATTAATTTAAAACAATGTTGAATTTTGCCCTCGTAACACGGTGGTAAGCTAAAGCCTCGACTGCATCTCGCCGCCGAAAATGATTTTTCGTCGATAAAATTTGCGTTGCTTCCAAACGGCCATCGTCATTCAGTTTCATATATTTGAATGAATTAAGTTTCATTTTGATGTAATTTGATTGGGCTTACTGCAAAATTTGAAAAAAAAAATGTGCACAACGATGTGCAAAAGTGCACAGAACCCGTGTTTTAATCAAATCACGCTGGCAAACTGTGCAGAAAGACGTCCGTCTTGACCGCTTCTTGCCTGATAAATCTTTTCAGCAAATTCACAAGATGATAATGAATGTGCGGCAGAAGGCCATCTCCCTTTTGACGTCAAGTGAGTTTTTTTTTTGAATTGAATTGAATTGTATTTGTGGGTTTCCCCATTATCATACACATAGGATAGATACAACAAATTTTCACATACACTCACAAGGAAGGAGAAAGAACTGAAGCTGGGAGAAAACGGTAAGGAAATTGAAAAGTTAGGTAATTGATCAAAACGACTTAAATTATTATCAGTCAATGGAGGAGATGGACTTAAGGAGCAAATGAGTGGAAGATGCCGTTCAGCTCACCCATGTTCAGAACTCTCTGAGCTGGGCAGGCAGGAAAATCTCCTCCTAAGAATTGGTGTACTCAATGGCTGGGAGAACACTGTTGCGGGCAGTACATTCCAGTCGGGGATTACACGCGAAAGGAAGGAAAATTTTCCATATTTTTTTGAAGGAGAGAGGCCTTATCTTGAAAGGGTGATCATGCCTGCCGCAGAATGAGGGAGGGTGAATAAACTCAAGCATTTCCCCCCACCCCCAGTCGCGCAAAATACTCGAAACAGGCACAAGAGCCGGTGACATTTTCTCCTGGCAGCCAATGTCGGCCAACCAAGCTGAGAAATCATTGTGGACACGCTGCTTTTCCTTCGATAGTCTCCAACAACAAAGCGAGCGGCACGGCGCTGGATGCGTTCCAACGACGCAGATTTGCAAACTAAATGGGGTCCCCAGGACGTCGATGCATACTCCAAAATAGGCCTAACTAAGGCAAGATAGGCAATTCCACGTATTTTAGCGGGGCACTTCCTAAAGTTCCTTTTAATGAAATACAGAGCACTATTTGCTTTTTTGGTTACTGCTGCAATTTGTCTAGACCAATCGAGTTTGCGATCAAAAATAACTCCCAGGTATGTTGAAAAGGGTTGCGGGGATAATGGTTGGTCACACAGAACATACACAGAAGGATTAACTTTAATCGAACTACAGCAAAACTGTATAAGCGAACATTTGGTCGGGTTCAGCTTCATGGAAGAGGTCTCGCACCAGTCTTCAATTGCTAACAAATCAGCTTGCAGTCTGTCAGAGTCCAAAGAGCTGGCAATTTCTGAGTAAATGAGACAGTCGTCAGCAAACAACCTTATTTTGGACTTAACAGTGCCAGCTATGTCATTTATGAAGATCAAGAACAGTAAGGGTCCCAGAATACTTCCTTGGGGCACTCCAGATGTTACGGGTAGGTGATCAGAGAGGACGTCATCAACCTTAACAACCTGGGTTCGCCCAGTTAAATATCCCTGTAACCAGCGGAGGGACACGCCATCAAGGCCCATGTAAGCTAACTTCCTTATGAGAATGGGGTGGCTCAGCACATCAAACGCATTAGAAAAAAATCTTCATAACAGCATCAACCATCAACCCCTTTGCCACCTTCCAGGAACAGTGATAACTCTTGGCTGAAGGAGGCCAGTTGGGTTTCGCTGGAGTTACCAGGACGGAAACCATGCTGGGCCCCGTTAAAGAAAAGGTTGGAGTCAACAAAGTTTCGAATGTGAGCTGCTAAGAAAAATTCGAGCAATTTTGAGCATGTATCAAGGAGGCTAATGGGGCGATAATTCAAAGGGTCAGATTTATCACCCTTTTTAAAGATTGGTACGATCGTTGACCTCTTCCACGCAAGCGGAATATCACCAACCTTCAAGCTGAGACAGAAAATAACAAACAAAAATTTTGCAAAAACACAAGGAAGTAGTTTTAAGAGGTTAACACTAACTACGCTAGAGCCCTCGGAAATATTACTTTTCATTGTCTTTATGCGATCAATGATCATAGCTTCACTAATTTGCGGCGTTATTCCACTGGAGAAAATGGGCCCTGACGGAATTTGTGCAACCCCGTCAGCAACAAATACACCCGCAAAAGCTCGGTTGAGAACTTCTGCTTTGCCTAATGGATCTACAATCATTTGGCCATCAGTGTGCGATTTAAGAGCGGGAACAGACTTTGAAGCTCCCCGACGTGATTTGCTATAACGCCAAAAGTTTTTGGGAGCAGAAACATTGTGCTGCAGAGAAAGGAGATACTGCTCCAAAGCCCCGTTCTTGACTTCATTGTACGAAGCAAGGGCAGATTTGTAGGCTGCCAAATGACGACTAGACACCTTGCGTTTGGAGAATAAAGCACGCAGCCTCCTTTTGTGTGATATCATATCCTTAGTTCGCCAGGGACATTTTGTGGAATTTGATACCCTCACAGATTTGGTTGGCACAAACATATCCATTGCCTTCAGGGTCATTTTTGTGAAGAGATTCCACAATTTATTTATGTCGGGGGTTACTTTTGATACCACTTCGAAGAGACTAAATTGATGCTGCAGGTAAGCAGACATCCCCTCAAGATTAGCATTTTTGAATAGGAAGATTTTGCGTCGACCAATAATAGTAGGAGGTTTCTTCAATGCCAAATCTATTAGAACAACACCATGGTCAGAAATTCCCTCCTCCACTGAGCATTTAGCAATGAAATCCCTGGGACGGGCGAGGGTAACATCCAAAATGTGATTACTGCGGGTTGCAATTGATCGAGTGAATTGATCGAGGCCAAATTCTTCGGCAAGGGACAAGGCCTTTGTATTCAAGACCACTCCATAAGACGGATTTACAGCAATTGTGTTAGACTTCCAAAGCACATCAGGAAGATTCAAGTCGCCAAGTACGAGCAACGGCATCCCATTTTTTTTAACAGATTAAAATCAGTCAAACATTTGGATATGGCATCCAAAAAGTTTGAATCAGTGCCAGGTGGCCTGTAGAGAACGAGGACAAAAAAGGAAGTGACATGAGGTTTAGGAACACTCACTTTACATAAAATAAACTCAAAGGTTGGATCAGAGTAAACTAAGCTGCTACAAAAATTCTTTTCGACACAGAGGAAAATGCCACCACCACGCTTTCCCAGACGATCCCGTCTGAAGACCTCATAATACGATGGGAAAAGTTCATTATCATTTAATTCAGGGGAGAGCCAGGATTCTGTACCGACTATTAGGGTTGGCTTGTGTAATTCAATCAGGGACTCAAACTTTAAAACCTCATTTTTCAGGCTGCGAAGATTGCACATTAAAATTTTGCAATTCCCGTCAAATTTTTTACTGTTATTTGCAAGCGGGGAAAGGCAGTCGGATTGGTTTGGCGGAAACTGCGGACGCAATGCAGCCAAGCTGCCACTTGGCACTGAAGGGCAGGAGGGCATAATATCAGAAGGCAAGCAAGTTCCCCTGACCACCAGGTGATGGCGGTTATTGGGTGCAGAAAAGTTAAGATCTCCTACTTTGGAATAACTTGCTGTGATTGCATATGGTGAAATGCGAGATGGTTGAATGGGTTTGGGAAAACGGGTGAGGGAGGGATCACTTAGACTAAAAAAGGCAAGTTAAGCAACGGACGAATGAAATTAGATTCAGTGTAACCGAACCTGAGCAAACAAAATAAGTCATTGAGCAGTGAAGACAACGACATCGTTCCCAACTTTGACAGATGAACTCCATCTCTGCTGAGGAAGTTTGGGCGCATGGTGTAGTTCATGTCTCCAAATTTGATACGGTGGCTTTGACAGTAATTGAGGATTTCCGAATTAAGTTGTTACTGGCCGAGTTGAAAGGGAATCGGAATGTGTCAAAAAAGTTGTCCAAGTGTCTCACTGGTGCATGGGACAAAATTTTTGACACACTTTCACGACTCTTACATGTCAAGTGAGTTGGAAAAGTATGTCACTGGTGGGACAAAAATAGTTGCTCTTACATGTCACCTGACACAGTTATTTTTTTCTGCGTAACACAATATTTTATGCACATCACGAAGTGCTATTGATACTTTCAAATCTGCACTGGAAGAAAGAAAGATATGCTGGTAGGATCGCGACGATTTCAACAACCACTTCAGACACTAGGGATATGTGTATGCGTATTTACGAAAGATTTCGGGGAAGTTCGCTCGATTTAGCCCCATTTCGATTTCCGAGTTTTAAATCTCAGCTTCGAGGGCAGGGCGCCCTGCTCTCCACAAGCCGGGAGGGAGATGCCGCACAGTTCAGTTACGCGAAGTTGAGTTTATCTTAATACGCATCAACTTAAAAAGCGAACTCTCGGCTAAACTCACGGCACGGTCTAAAAAATACTCATCACTTCAGGCCATGAAATTTTGTTTCTACTTCTGGAAGTATAGCTCGTCCTGAAACGAATCGCAGTCCGAGAAGGAGATTGTCTTGTTTCAATGGAAGCGAGAAATAGAAGACCTCATGAATAATTCCGAAAACTGACATATACTCGTAGAACTCACCTTCCCTGCTATCCGGAGTTGATTTGCCTTTTTTGCCTATTCTATTTGTCTTTTTACAACAACTTGCAAATGTAACAGGAGAGGATTTTCACTCGCAGTGCTTGGCGTCATTTGATCATCAAGTATGTTCTGAAGTGCCTGTCGAGTTTTGAAACGCACGGGTGCGATGGGGACTTTGGAACTTCAGATGACCAATACATCAGGAATCTTGCCTGTTTATCGATCTGCTTGAGACCACGTCGCTGATAGTTTTTTTTGCGATCGACCTCGGGTCATAGTCGATTTCATAACAAGCAGCGACCAAACAATTTCAGTGTTTTAAACTTGCAGTTAACAACGGCTGCTTCTCTACTTTTCTACATTTTGGTCGTTCGGAATTGTCGACCCACCTGGCACGTCCATCCTAGATTGAGAGAGCCCTAGCGAGAGACCAGACACATTTTTCTTGCAGTCTTGTATCACGGGACGAACTGTACATTTCAGGAGGAAACATTCGTCGCCTTTCTTATCACCTCCTTTGCTTTATTAAGCATTCTAGTCTTTCAAGCCACAGCCTGCTGACTGCTATGCCTATAGCCTCGAGCTTCAGAAAACTGAAATATGATGATGTCGCTGCGGCCTACTAGTTTCAGTTACTTCTAAACCGTTAACCCAGCAGCAATAACCCTTCCCATGCGATCAAGCCAGAGTCACTTAAAGTCAGCTTGCGGCGACAGGGACAAGCGCCTCCTCTCCGACTGGAGGCGGCAAAGATTTGCTCAACGGATATGCAGCGCTATTGTACGCCCGTTAATCGAAACTCGTCTCATTTTCGTGATTGAATTTAAAATCTTCCGTGTTAAAAAGATGATTTTGTTCTCATTCGGTTAACCCATTCCTTTCACGTGATGTGCATTAGATATCAAGGGAGTTCACAGATCCATCTGAGACTTCTCCAAGACGGCTCGAGTTGACTTGGAAGGATTTATTTTAAGCCTATAGAGGTATTTCGAGAGATATCGAGAGGTATTGCGACAGGTATTTCGAGTGCGCGCAATTGATGGGCAGTGATGTGTGGGGATAATATTTTTCAACACACAAGATGCTAACAAACGCTCATATCCAACTTTCACTGGAGAAAAACAGAATTTCGGAAAAATATCGGGTTTCGGAGAATTCGACTGTGAGTTTTTCAGATTGCATTGCCTTGAAATTCCCCTTGCATGGAGTAGCCTGCAAGATGGATATCGTTTTGGAAGGCTCTTATCTAAAATCATATTTTGTGACATTTCAAAGAAGAATTCCACTTTTTCTGGCATTCTATGCACGGATATCTCATGGCTGAATTCATACTGTTCAAAACATTCTCAGATAATGCATTAAAGCTGAATATCTTTCAATTTGATTTCCAAAAATGTGTTTGTACATACATACAAGCTGGCGAAATACTTGAAGTCCCACCGGCATGGAATGGGGACGTTTACAGTTGTCAATGTTTAATTTGGAATGGGAAAAATTTCAGTGGATGTGTCGAGGAATTTTGGGAATTCTCCAAAACAAGGATTAAAACAAGGTCTAATTCTAGACTACCAGTACAAGCATCTGTCAATTAAAGGGCTTTTCCCCAGAGCCGAGGCGGAACTATAGTGTGGGTGGCTGATGAGAGTGAAGTAAATTTTTAACTGGTCTGAACCAATATATCGTACAATCCTGTGTAAGTGTGAAACGAGATTTTGTCAGCCCAAAATTGGAGACGGTGTTCATGAGAGCATTGAGAGGTCAAACACGGTCTTCTTGATACCAAGGTGGCATAGATTTCAAGTAAATTAGAAGAAAACCTTTTTCTCCGAGCGCGAAAATTTCAATTTCAATTTCAATTTCAATTTTATTTAAAAATTGCAGGAATTAATCGCAATTTTACAGCAAGAAAGAAACAATAATTATAAAAACAGAAATAATGATAATTACATGAACAATAATGAGACACTGCATAAAATGGCAATGGAAAAAGCAAATACTCGATACAACGAACCAAATTAGCTAAATACAAACCTTAATGCTACCTGAAAACGCTAATGGAATATAAGGAGGTTGCCAAAGAAAACATTCATTTATCGAGGGCCTGAAAGACGCAAGAATGGGGAATTTGCAGGGAGTTCATTCCATTCCCTGAGTGTTCTCGGGAAGAAAGAATGAAAGTATGGATTAAACTTGATAATAGGAATGAAAAACTGCGACAGATGATTCGACCTGCAGTTTGTATTCTTGGGAAGGAACTGTTTTGGTAGGATCAACGCGGAAAAGCCACAGAAATGTTTTTTTAGGAAGGATATCCTGCGCTCTGCTCTTCTTTTCCTCAAGGTCGGGAGCATCAGTTCCTCAAGCATAGTAGAAACACTGGAGTTTCTGCTGAAATCGTTTTTTATGAACCGAGCAGCGGTTCTTTGCACTTTTTCCAAAGCATCAATGTGACAAATTTGGTAAGGATCCCGAACGGAACTGGCATATTCCAGAATGGGAAGAACTGTCGCCAGGTACGCTTTTAACTTCACTTCTTTCGAGGCATGGGAAAGATTTATACGAAGGGCTTCCAATGCAGCTTTAGCTTTATTTGTGGTGACGTTCACCTATTCAGTCCACTCAAGATTGTGAAATAGAATTACGCCTAGATACCTTACAGATGTATCATTCAAAATAGTGGTTCCGCATAGCGAATATTGCCTCTCGGCTGAAGGCGCCAGTGGATTAGCAGACCTGGCAAAAGTGACCGTCACACATTTGGATGCATTTATTTTCATCTCCCAACAGGCGCACCAATCCTCAATCATCTTCAGATCAGTCTTTAGAATCCCAGACGAATTTAACTCAGAGATTGGAGCATAGATTACAATGTCATCCGCAAATAACCGCATTGAACACTTTACAACAGAAAACAAATCATTAATAAATAAAATAAACAAAAGCGGCCCTAAGGAACTGCCCTGGGGGACCCCTGAAGATAAATCCAGTTGCCCAGTAGAATATGCTTCAGAAACTTTCACACGCGCCTTTCGGTTATCTAGGTAAGATTCCAATATTCTGAGGATTGCGGTTGGGAAGCGGTAATAATCCAGTTTCTGAAGAAGAAGAGTATGGCTTACCAGGTCAAAAGCTTTCTGGAGATCAATAAAAATAGCATCGACTGAAACTTTATGCTCCAAATGGCAAGCAACATCCTGCACAAAACCAATCAGTTGGGTTTCACAGGAATGGGATTTGCGAAATCCATGCTGATTAGGGTGTAACAGGTTGGACTCCTCGGCGAATTTTGAGATAGAATTAAACAAAATTTTCTCAAACAGCTTTGGGACTCCTGATATCAAGGATATTGGCCGGTAATTTAGAGGGTTGGCTGAACTACCTTTCTTTGGGACGGGAATAACTGTTATTCCTTTCCAGTCAGACGGGAAGGTGCCAGTCTCAACTATTTTTTGAAAAAGAGTTTCCAGAAAACAAGCCGCCTCAGCGCAGGTCTTGACATAGAGAGACCAGAATAAGTGTGGGTTGGTTGTGATATTTTTCTGAGAACACGGCATTTTTGGATCACGCAAATTCCGACCACCATGATGTTGAGCACAATAATTGACAAAGAATTCGCGTAGAAATCTGGGAACACTGAACTCCCATGTCAACGCTAATCATATGCCTTACAAGTGGAAGAGGGATGGGCGCACAGGGAAGAGGCAACCGTTGCAATGCGGAAAAGGCACCGTTGCAATGCGGGTTTAAATCGACAAGAAATCTGCAGCTGTGGTTGTGTAGAGTTAGGATATAGCCCTCTATCGAAGCTCAGCGACGACTGAATGCCGACGCCCGGGAAAACCACTTCCAATAATAGTCCCGCGCGGGGTGACCTTATCAATTACAAGAAGGCTTAAGCCTGGCGCCGCTTAACACTCCGACAATTGGGTCCAGGATTCTTTCGGCCCCACAAATCCAGTCTTGCCTGAAAACCAATGGAAAAATCGATTTTGGCATATTTTTTCTGTGCTTACAGAATTCTCCTCCTTTCCAAGCTCGGAATCGTTCTCCATTTCCGTTTGGAAATGGGAGGCTTAGATCCAGGCGACCATTATTTTCTCAAGCCGCTCTTCCTCGGCAAATAAATATTTATTGAGAATCAGACTCTTCTTATTCAATATGGTACAGGGATATTTGTAAAAATATGAATGAAATCGGTAAGCCAAATGCGTGTCGAGGGATGTAAAAACACAAAAGGCCTAAAGGCAGCAATGTTGCCGGACTCCCTCTTGAGTGTCAGCTGTTCTGCTGAGGACCCCACGCTTTTTTCGATTTTTAGACCCCACGATTTTTTCCAGCCAATTCAGATCGGGTACCCACCGTCAATATATGCCTAATTCTAAAAATACTCCAAAAGAAGAGTTTAGTCCAATAAACGCGTTCGACTGAAAAAATTCAAGTGGCATTTTGACGAGTTTGCGAGTCTTCCTTCCTTCTTGATTCTCTCCCATGCACTTCTCTAAAGAGGCTGAATAACGGTCGGAATTTCGAAGAGAAATAATTGCAGCGAGATCCCGGGTTGGAGTTTTTTTTAATATTTTAAATTTAAATGCGGAAAGTTGGCTTGCAACGTTTTCAGATCATCCCTGCCCCTGCACAACGCAACTTAAGAGGGCTATACGTACGAGTGCATGTTTTGTTTCACAAAGCCAGTCAAAGGGAGAGCATTCCTGGTTGTTTGAATTGCAAGACTCTCGCAAGACTCTTGACTCTTGCAAGAGACTCTTGCAAGAGACTCTTGCAAGAGACTCTTGCAAGAGACTCTTGCAAGACTCTCGCAGCTTCTTGGTTTTACTCCACAATTATGCTTTTATGTTTCTCCACAATAGTTTTACTCTATTAAAGTTTCTCTTGGCAGAGAGTCGTGCAAACTTCATCCATTAAACACGCACTCCACTGCGTATCGCAACTCTTTTCCGTTGAACCATTCGTGATTGGAACTCCCTACCCTGAGACACGGCGACTGTTTTGGGCTTACTGTAGTAGTACGATCTCTTTCCTCCTCACTTTGCCTCTTGATTTGATATTCCTCGCTGTGCAATTTTTGTACACAAACAGATGTTTCGATTCATTAAATTTGATGTTTGACGATGCATTTTCATCATCATCATCATCATCATTGCCATCCTGAGTTGACAGCCATGCGGCCGGTGACTCGGCAAAGAGGGCCACGTTGCCCTTGCGTACCACAAAAACCGGTAATCGTGTGACAAAACAGACCAATTTATTGGCTTGAACACATAACTTCACTTATCATTAATAACTTTTTAACAACACTACTCTGAGCTCAGCTCAAACGAATACAAGATTTTCAACCGACAGAGCACTATTGCTACTCTACGATAAGTTCTCTTAACAGCTACCTACACTTATTAATAGGACTAATTATTTTTTAAGCATGCAATACGTATAACAAAACGAAACGTATCGAACTGAATAGGGAATAGTGTTGTCCTGAAAAAATGTTTAAAATGAAAGTCAACCTGCGGAAAGTGAGGGCAAAAATAGGCATTAATCTGAAAAATAACTTGATATTAAGCAAAAATAAACAATTTTGAAATTTTAATGTTTGTGCAAAGCGGAAAGAATTCCAGTTTTCCATATTTTTCGGACACTCTCTTGCATTTTATGCAAAAAATTCTACGGCTGAAAACCAACAAAATCTTGGAGCAAGAGATGCGTCAGAAAAAATCTTTTGTCAATTGTCATTGCGGCGATGAATTGGGCCTGTTAGTCCGGGCAGCGTATATTTTATTATCCGAATCGAGAGATATCCCGACTTTTCTCGTTAACAAAAAAGCAAACAAAATCCAGCTTAACACAACCTAACTTGCCCAGCCTATCCTAACCTGACCTACCGAACCTTCCTTAGCCCAACCTACGAATAACCTATTTTCTTTATTCCGGGTGTTTTTTCTCACTTTCTGTGGGTCGGTAATTTAACATGGGGTTGGATGGAAAAGTGCCAAATCCGTATAGATTAATCAAATACGCGTCCGGACACATGAGTCTTCCCGACAGAAAAACATCAAACAGAGTTGAGAATTTTCAGAAATCATCGCTGTCGCATCCAGAACGTACCACCCGCAAAATGTCGGTCTCGCTGGCCTAAAATTTCCACATAGATATCGAACTAGGGACAGAAGTTAGGGCGCCAACTTACCTCACTCGTTTCTATTCGGCACTGGTGAAACAGGACACTGTTTTGAGAAGTGTAGCGCTAATTACATAATTTTACTTCGAAGAAAAGGTATGGCTTTTGATATTCGTATATATTTGCGGAGATTTTTCGGAGCATTTTCCAGGGTTAAACATCGTATTCATTTGACGCAACATTCGAGTGCCAGGAGGATGGAAAATTCGAGCGGCCAAGTCGTTGACAGAACTGGTGACATGTAAGCGCTTCAAACGCGTCCATTCGCATTAAAAGATGGCAAAAACGGACAGGCAAAAATGGTCGAGGTGATGCAGTATGCATATCAGGAACGAGCCTGGATATGGTGCGTATTTCCATCAAATAAGCACGTTTTAGATAAAAAAAAAAAAACACACACACACAACCGTGGTTCAAATCAGCGAATTGAGAAGAAAACGAACAAGATTTATGTACCCATTTGTTGCGTGTATGATGGTGACACA
>JASGXE010005166.1:0-24148 GCA_030068105.1 Sinentomon sp. SZTP_YWyxl | reverse complement strand
AATCAAAGCAGAATTCGATAGCAGATCGGTTAAATGACAGGCCATAACAGCAATTTTGTACAGGGGAGAGAGTGTTCCAGTTCACACCAGGAAGATTGAAATCACCAGCTGTGAGCAGAGGATAGGATCTCCCAAATCTGTGGAAAGACCAAGATTGACCAGTTGCAAAGAAATTTCTTGGAATATATCAGAAGAAGAATCTGGAGGCCGGTAACCACCAACAATGTGGAATGGTTTGTTGCCTAATGACTTCAGAATAACAGAGCAAATGAGAAATTCATGCGAGGAGCTGAGAAAGACAAGAGAGGAATTGAGTGAACACCGGATACCAACCAAGACACCACCACCAAATTTGCAGCGGTCCCTGCGGTAAACGGTGAAATATGTTTTTTTTTTAAATAAAACAATATAAAACGTATCGCTAACAAGTAAAACAGACTCACAAAAATGTCCAGAAGGCCAGGGTTGGATGAAGACGATGTCCCATGCAGGTTGGATGCAGTGTGGTGTGGTGCATGATGTTGATTGATAACAGTTGAAATGAAAGTTGAAGAAGGCAAATGCCAAAGGCTCATCAAGAGTGGCCAAAAAAACCATTGTGGAAACAAGACCAACATGTTTGTAAAAAAGAAAAAGGTTGGTGGATTAGTGAAGACCGAAAGAAATAAGATTCCCAAAATGAGATTTTAAAAGAAAAAAATTGAAACACAAGGGGCAGAGCAGATGAACCTAACCTAGCCCTATAATGAATTACCTACCTAGGAACCAAATATCCTATGAGAGCAAGAATGTGTTTTGGGGAGTGGGATTTCTACGTTTGAACCTGACGTTTTAGGGCTTTTTCTGCAAGTTCCTGGAATTTATGAAGAGGCACTAAGGGTGCGTTTTTGGGAAGTTTTAAACTGTTCCAAAGAAACAACGTTTTGACAAGCGGAGAAAAGCGTTCAACATTCCTTGATGTAATGGGGATTTGAAATGATGAAATGTCACTGGATCGAAGTGCACCAGTGGATGGAGAAACTTCCCACGAGCAACTAGACCAACCTCCTATGCGATTTAAAAATGAATGAAATGTTGACAGGCTACGCATTTCCATCTGAAGACCAAAGAATCCCAGCCCAATTCTGAAAGCAGCCCAGAGGCACTCACATTCCAATCAAATTTACCAGTGACAAATCGAGCACCTTTGCGATTTATGGCTTCCAACTGATCTATTAAAAAGAGCTGATGGGGGATCCCAAACTACACTTGCATATTCCACAATGGGCCGAACTGTAGAAACACAAAGAATAGTTTTCACTTTCCTGCTTGAGGCGGAATAATTACGAATTAAAAACCTCAACTGTATACGGGCCCTGTTAACAATGTCTTCAATGTGACGATTCCAAGAAAGGGTTTGTGTGAAATGCACCCCAAGGTATTTTATACATTCTGGTATAAGTGACACTCCATTGTAGTTATAATCAAATGTAATGTGGGATTTTCTTCTAGTGAAAGACATGACAACAGTTTCATGATGTTCAACTGCTTTGCATTTTTATGCACCAATTTTTAATTTCAATAAGGTCATTTTGCAAGACGACTGCATCATCAGTGGACACAATTGGAAAAGAGAGAACCACATCATCTGCAAAAAGCCTCACCTTTGATTTTAAGTTCAAGTGCAGGTCATTTATATAAATGAGAAAGAGCAAGGGACCACACACTGAGCCTTGAGGTACACCACTGAGAATTTTATGCAGCTGAGAGGTCTGACCAAGAAAGGAAACTTTGAAATTTCTCTCCGAGATAAAGTTGCAAACCCAAGAGAAGAGATTTTCAGGAAAACCCGAGTGCAACGAGCTTAGATATTAGGATTGGGATGGAAACTTTGTCAAAGGCCTTTGCAAAGTCAATGAAGATTGCATCCATTTGGCCCTGCTTCCCAAGTGTATTGGCTATGTCTTGAGAGAACCCAACCAGTTGAGAATCACAGGAAAAAATGGTCTAAACCCATGTTGTCCCTCATAAAGAATAGGTATTTTTGCAGGAGATGACATGGTGCAAACGGGATGCGATTAGCTTTTCCATTATTTTAGATGTAGCAGAAAGCAAACTTATTGGTCTAAAACAGGAAATTGCAAGAGGAAAGTTCCCCTTATGAATTGGTATAATGATATTTGTTTTCCAGTCACTGGGTATAAGACCAGTTAACAGAGAGGAATTTAAAATACATTCAAAATATAAAGAAATGATTGCAGGATGATTTTTCAAAAATGTTGCAGGCATCCCATCAATAAGGTCAAACGTAGAGCTCTTTGTTGATTTGATAGTCTTAAGAATGCTCTCCAGTGTGAAAATGTCAGCATCACGAGAATGCAAATGGACAGAAGAGTCATCATAAAGAGAACTCGAAGTTTCATCTGCCTCTGTCTGTAAAAGCTTTATTGATTTCACCAGCAAAAGCTTCACAAACATCAATTGGCTGACAGAGCACATCCCCATTTAAAGACCTCATATGAAAAAGCTTATTTTTACTTTTAGTCCCTGACACACTGTGATGGTATTTCCAAAAAGCCTTCGATGATAAAGTATTGTTAACTGACAGTTTTGCCAAGAATGATTTTTCTCGCTTACGAATTAAGTTATGGTATTTCATAAGGTCAGTGACATAGGTACCTAGCAGCTAGCAGGAAGAGAACCATGCCTAATCGAAGAAAAAAATGTTTTTCGCAATCGTAAGTATGTATTGATAAAGTGTTTATCAAACCAGCTTGGAAAGTTTAGAGTTTCAGGTGACCGGCGACATGGCACCCAGCGATCTATTGCAAATATACAGGTGCGTTTAAATTCCTCCAAAAGTACGTCTGTGCAGAAAGGATCAATTGATGTGAAGTCAGCCAAAGCAAAATTTAAGAAAAGATCGACGGATTTTTTGTCATAATGGCTAAAATTGTGAGAAGACTCTGTGACAGACTCAAAAGCTGCAGGCAATGAAGGCAAACTGGCAATAACCACAGAAAAACGTGAAAAAACCATAAGATGATCAGGATCACTAATGCTGTGGAATGGGCTCGACACTAACAAGAGTCGATGTTTTTGATGCGTGAAAAACCAAATCTGGGATGTTTCCTTCATGAGGATTTTCTGAGGATCGTCTTGTGATAAAATCAACAATTTGGTCAAAAGAGAAAAAGTCAATAAATTCAGACAATCCTTCTGGAATTTGTGAGCAGTCATTCCACTGCATGCCAGGCAAATTGAAATCACCGAGTAGAAAAAGGGGGGACACATTTGCTTGGAATTGACTAATTTTCCCTGACTGAAGATACAATTCAGAAAATGCATACAATTCAGAAAATGCATTTTTGAATTCAGATATGATATTTGAAGGCGGTCAATAGACCAGGCAAATGAACGTTGAGGGGTGAGAGAAGCCAAGAGATACAACAAGTAACAAGAGATGGAAGGAATTCATGAGTGCCAATGCTATCATTCAAGCCAGGTTTCGGTGAGAACGAAAATGTCAGGATCATGCAATTCGAGAAGTGTTGTGAGCTCCTCTGGGATTTGTTGCGAATGCTGCGGCAGTTCAACTGAAGAAGGACACAGAGTTTCGAATCAAGAGAGTTATTCTGAGGTCTACCTGAGTGCAAATAGCAACTATTCTGCACATCAGAAAATTCAGCAAGGGAATCCATTAAAGTAAATGGAGCACACAAAATAGCAAGGGACGAAAGAGTGGGATGAGATTGGGTTTCTTACTCGCTCAGTAGGAGGTTTTTGGAATGAGCACGGGAATTCCAGCCAATTTCAACATCCAATTTTCAAAACCAGACCTGACCTTACCCAACCTAACCTGACCAAACCTTACCCTGTTGCAGCCACAGAAAGAGTTGCGAAGCGGTGGCAAACATGCCAAATGGCAAAAAGCGGTGGCAATGCAAAAATCCCAAAATTGATGACGTCACAATTTGAGACGACGTGATTGGCTGTTGCGAGGTCCTGGTCAGCGGAAGCACATTTTTTTTCCAATCCACTTCCGCATGCGCGTCTCTGATTGGTTGTTGGGATTTCCAGCCAATTCCAACATCCAATTTTCAAATCCTCACTCAACCAAACCTAACCTGACCTAACCTAACCAGACTTAATCCCTATTGCAACCTAAGAAAGAGTTGCGAAGCGGTGGCAAACATGCCAAATGGCAAAAAGCGGTGCAATGCAAAAGTCACAGTATAGAGATAACACAGTAAGCTCAGTTGCCTCAAAAAGGCGTGCACTGGGCGGAGCTTATTTAGCAGACGCTCTTGTGTTCCGCTTCTTGGTTGGATGAACAACTGTGGTGAGGGATGTCTGACGAGCTCGGGAGATGACACTGCATAGATGACGAAGGAGGTGTAATGACGATGCCCAGCCCGGGAGATGATTGATCTGACGCTGAGCAAATTTCAAAGCTAAAATTCAAAGCTGTTTTTCTGTTTCGCTTTCATTCATTTTTGTCTTTAGGTAGGTAGGTAGGCCTGACTTAAACTTATCTTAGATTCCAGGGCAAGAGGAGCTTTGCACATGTTTGTGAAGGAGCAGTCTCGTTTGCATCTTTTGATGTTTTGCTGTGTGGTTCAAGTTTGAGATGGGCTAGATAGTGGTTAGGTATTTCTATAATGTAGGTATGTAATTTTGTGTTGCGCTGGGGTTTTGTGAGTGAGCGAAAGATGTTTTTCTTCAATTGTTTTGTCTTTTTAGTTGAAAGTAAATTTTAGGTTGTGGGTTTTTGCCAAAAAGAAGGCATCATACCTTACGTCTTGTCTTGGTTTCTGCTGTTGCGTCGATTGGCGGAGCGGCAGCAGAGATTTCCAGTGCTTCGTTCGATTTTTTTTTTTTTTCTAGGGGGCCTCAAATTTTTTTTTTTTTTTTTTTTAACATTTGCCCCAACATTTTATTTTGTTTTTTAATCACTTCATTTTCAAATCATATTTCATAAGCAACAATTTTTTCACATTTCAATTCACACGTTTCTCAAAAATAGTGTTAACAAATTGGAAACAAACAAGGCAAAGCCAAACTTACGGTTGTGATGTTGGACCAGTGCAGCACACCCAAAAATCGAGGAGGAAGTCAAAGTGTCATTCCGGCCAAATTTTGAAGAAATAAACAGAATCACCAAGCGATTGGAGGATAACTTGTAGAAACATGAGAAACCAGAACACAAAACAGTTCAAACTTCCTAGACAAATTATTGAAGTGTTGCAATGGGCAACACAACCGTAAATTTGGGGAAGAGAAAAACATGTCACGATTAGGTAAATGAAGGCAATGCTTGAGGAATTATTCAATTGGGAAGTGAGGAACTTTTTGCCTACTCATGGGTACCTACCATTTACCTTGCCTGGTGTAAGGTGTATGAGCATCGACTGACAAGTGTGAACTTTTGTAATAAGGAATACAGGCACAGCTCCTCCTACTAAAATTGAGCACAACACACAAAAAACAAAATGCAGATAGGGCCTACCTTGATCAAGTGCAAAAATGCACATCCATAACCTCACACGCTGGTAGTCAGTGCTCAATTTCAGGAGGAGAAACCATTCCTGCACATTAAAGATATTGGGGGACCTATGAATAGGAAAGGTAGCTGAAAGAAAATGGCATTATTTCCAAAGGGAGAATGCATGAAAGCACAAATGGCTTTCTTCTGATAAATAAGTGGTGTGGGAGAGACAGGGGAGGAGAAAAATTGAAAAAATCTACAAATGAAGGATGAAAATTGGAAAAATTGAAAAAACTGTTAATTAGACATCCAGGTACCTACATCAAACGAAAGACTCATAAAAAGTCTGCTCTCTTAAAATGTGTCGTTTCAAAGAGTGCTTGAAAAGGGTGGTTCCCATTGGAAGTCGCAGGTCGACAGGGAGTTTATTCCACAACCTAATGCCCACATTTTGAAGTGAGTGTTTACGAGACTGTAACATAGGAGGAGGTTGTGTCAGTAGAAACCTAGCACCAGGACGCTGATCAATCAGCTCACGGTGAGACAAAAATCCTAGCCAAGGAGGTTTATCTTTTGTCACATGCACCCATCGGAACATTTGCAACAAGACCTGAAAAGAGACGATCTGATAGAAATTCATAATTTGAAGATTTCTAAAAGCATCTCGAGTTGGTGCATTATAATCTAAGTTTGCAATTATTCTGATTGCCCTTTTCTGACAGACCAATACTGGGTGAATGGTGGAGACAGGAGAAAGACCCCAGATGCGGGCACAGTATCGAAGGCGACTCAAAGTATGCAAAGTACAACAGTAATGCAAAATTCTTATCTAAATGAGAGCGAGCCGTATGCAGCAAAAATAAGCCAAATGATAGCTTTGACATTAACTGACTCACTTGTATTTTTTTGCTTAAAGATTCTTCAAAATGAATGCCCAGGACTTTGGCACAGTTGACCCGGGTGATTGAACAATTCGTGGACACAAGTTTAGGGACATCAGCCCAGGCTGAAGTAATGCCCGCAGTTCTAAAAACCAGGAAATTACTTTTTGCTATGTTCATGCTATGTTCTTGCAATTTGTTTGCAAGTGTTCGACGTTCGTGTTGCGGAATGTTGTTGTGAAAGATGGAGGAAACATAACATGTTCTTGCAGTTCCAATGGTGAGAAAATCCATGAAATCAAATGGGATTTATTGTGCCGCATTAAATTGTCGGCAGCGGAAGCAAAAGTTCATATTTGTCGAACGGACATTTTTTGGAAAATGACGTTCGATTACATTTGGTGCCAATTAAAAGGGACTCAAAGCCGGACAAGGATAGAAGGAAAAATCGAGTCACTGAAAGCCAGACAAGGGACACCTGCACTGTTAAAAAAAAATAGGTTGGCACGTCCCATAAACAAGCATCTGCATGAGGCGCAGCGCAGCGCAAAACTGAAACTCACACATGGCAAATTCGGACATGTTATCTTTTTTGCCGCATTTGCGGAATTTGCCGCCTTTGCTGCAATTGACGCATTTGCCGCTCATTCCCGCGATCGGGGGACATGTCCGGATGCTTTGGCGCGGTGAAACGTTTTGTTCCCCCGGGGTCCCCTTGGATCTAGAGCATTATTCCTGCGTTCGGGTTTCCCCCGGGATCCCCTTGGATCTAGAGCATTATTCCTGCGTTCGGGTGACCCGAACGCAGGAATAATGCTCTCGATCCAAGGGGACCCCGGGGGAAACAAAAAGTTTCACCACGGCAAAGCATCCGAACATGTCCCCCGATCGCGGGAATAAGTGGCAAATGCGTCAATTGCAGCAAATGCCGCAAATGCGGCAAAAAGATTCAACTATGCCATCGCATCCGGACGTGTGCCCCGACCACGGGAATAAGCTCTAGCTGCAAGGGGTCCCCGCTCGATAAGGGGTTTCACCACTCCGAATCATCCGGACATGACCCCCGAATGCGGGAATAAGCTCTACCTCCAAGGGGTCCTCACTGGACAAGGGGTTTCACCACTCCGAATCATCCAGACATCTCCCCCGAATGCGGGAATAAGCTCCAGCTCCAAGGGGTCCCCGCTGGACAAGGGGTTTCACCACTCCAAATCATCCGGACATGTCCCTTGAATGTGGGAATAAGCTCTTGCTACCAGGGGACCCCGGGGGACAAGGGGTTTCACCATCCCAAATCATCCGGACATGTCCACCGAATGCGGGAAATAGTTCCAAGGAGACACACAGTGGAAAAACGCCTTTATTGCTTTCCTGCAGCCGATTCTCGGACTTTTCTTGCTGTGGCAGGACTGTTGTTCGCCTTTATTGATTCCTCAATTTCTTGGCTTTCACAAGACACCAAAATGAACTCAATCCGCCGAAAATTTGAAAAATTGGAACATTTTTTTGTGAAATGCGACGAAATCGCGCACGGATGCAGACGCGGTGCAGCATTTCTGCAACACAAGATCGTCTCAAAACCACTTTTCTCTATGAAAATCAAAATAACCTCTGTATTGGCAACAAAATGATAAACATTACCTTGAAATCCAAGTGCAACTCGTCATTGATAGGGGTCAGGGAACACTGAACAAATGGGTTTCGCCCTGTGGCACTTAGAGTTCTAGGCCTTTTTCGCGACCTACAAAATAAAGCAACCTCGCGGTGCTTCGCGAAATCTAAAGGGAGCGAAGAGCCTACCGCGCAGCGTGGGAAAGGGATGAGGCCTTGTGGAAGGGGAAGTGAAGCTGCATCCTCTGGTCTCCATCCACTACGCCAGGCTATCATTTGAGGTAGAGAGATGCCGTGACAATTTTCCAGTCACGACCGTGATTCCACCAGGCTTTCTTCAGATGGAGCAAGAGACCTTGCAGTGACGATTTTCCAGTCACTGACTGTGTCCATCGGTTTGTTCCTCCGGAACAATGCTGCACCTCCAGTGCAATTCTCGGACTGCGAAGCCGATTCACAACTCTGGTTTCATTGTCCGAGCTGTGCTTCCCAACTTGTGCAGCCCATGACAAGTTGAGCCGTTTCTCCAACTTGCTCAGTCCAGAGTTGAATTGAGCTGTCGACGTAACTCGTTCGGTTCACTGTATTTCGAATTCGGCGACTTTTCACTGTCACTTCCGTCCACGGAGTTCATTTATTGACGCCAGGTTTTTCGACTCCGCTCACTGCACCAGCGTTCTTGGAGACTGCGTTCAGACTCCCGGAGAATGATTCACTTGCGTTCATGGAAAGGATAACGGCTCCTGCATGACACGATCACCGAATTTCGATTAGTGATTCTGACGATCGACAATCACTCAAATCATTGTCTGTGGCTGCACCACCATCGTCGAGACAAGCAATTAAATGAAGAAACGAGAATTGATTATCGGAAATTATCGCTGCATCAACGAGAATTGGCTCAATGGCGAATCTCAACTTGCAAGAAACATCTGAAGATGTGAAATTTTCAACCAGATCAGCGAGCTCACTCAAGTCCACCCAAAATTCACTTTCAAAGTCACCTTCCATGAAGTTTCGTCAAAATTTCTCCTCCTCTGACTTTTCTCCAAACTCTTCCTCCAAATTCCCCATCTGAGAATCCCAAAAACTTCCCGGAAACTCCCAAACAACCTCCTTCATTGACGACCACGTGTCAACTCTCGATTCCACAAAATGGCCGACTAGCCAGACGACGTTTCAAAAAAACTTCCTCAGCCGTGATTGGCGGCGACCGCGTCACGTGACTTTTTGCGTCTGTCAATTCAGAATCCCACTCTGTCTTGGCACGCCACATCAATTACCAATGCTCAAATTGTTATACGACGGCCACACACTTAGGGTGTGGCAAGCCGTTTTGCCAGTTCGCTCGAGATGTGGTCGGAGGAGGTCCTGTTTTTGCTGTTGTTGCATGTTCTCCGACAAAGAAGAAAACGGCACACGCCCAAGCGTTTGTGGAGCAAAAGAATGGCTGTTGCAAAGGAGGAAATTTTCGCATGTCAGGTTACTGCAGCACCTGAGCAGTGAACCTGCCGATTGGCGCAACTACTTGCGAATGGACGAAGACAACTATTGCCACCTGTTGCAGCTCTGATTCGCAAGAAGGACACAAAGATGCACACTGCAATTTCTGCTCATGAACGCATCGCAGCAACCCTGAGGTTTTTGGCAACCGGTCGTTGTTATGAAGATCTGAAGTTCTCAACTGTCATTTCAGCACAGGCTCTAGGGAAGATTATTCCAGAAACATGTTGGGCCATCATCAAAGTGCTTGCTGCAGAGCATCTCAAGGTTAGCAAGAAATGGAAACTGCTGGTTGGCTTTTCTGTTTAATAATATATGCATTTTAATTTCAGCCTCAAATGAGCAATCAATAGGTAACGTGTTCAGCGACTTAAGATGGCTAGCATATTTTTTGGTAAGTTACACATTGCCTTATTTAAGAACTGTTTGGGTTGTAATTTGCAAAAAACGATCCGAGACTGGACAAGTTATCGCTGGAGGCTGAAGAAGACCCTGACCGTTGTGGATCCAGCAAAACGTCGCCTGTGGGGGAAAGGAACAGAGTCACGCTCTGCTGGCTCGTGGAAGGCATCTCGGGAGGGCAAGTGATCATTGTGTTGACGGTGAGATGGCCTAGTTCTGCCTGGAAAAGTACATCCCCCAGAAGTTTTTCTGCAATCACACGCTGACGAGATTCCAGGCCTCGTAGTTTTGCTGCAATGTTGATGCCTATGGCGTCATATCTGTTCAAGGATGAAAAAGTGCAGGTAGATAGAAAAGACAGTGATTATTTCCTATTTTTGTCTACATCTGTGCATTTGTAGATACAGGATACCCAGGTATTTTTTTATAGTTTTGTAGAAAACATCGCAATAAGCACGATATATTTTGTGGTCCAAGAGGATGGTTACCATCTCAAAATGTCAAGATTGAATACTTGATTTGGAGAAGTATTCCAATCTTGCAATAAAAAGTTATTGTCTACCCATCTGTTAACATGTGATTCAATCAGCCCCCGCGGTCGTGCTCCAACCAGCCCCAACATCAGTTTTCCAACATTGTTTGTTCCTTGGCAAAACAACAGAAGAAGACACAAAAACTCCTATTGGGACTGAAAAAGGAGATGCAATTGTATTGATTGTAAGCACATTGCACATCCACCTCGGTGCTCTTGCAAGTGGAACAAATTAAACTTAAGTGCAAATTTTTATTTTTGTCACTTATAAATACATTCTCCTGTAGAAGTTGGAAAATACCAACTCAAACATTTTACCAATTACAACATGGAAAGGTACATCAACTGACCGCATTGATTCAAAGTGGGGGTCGTTGTAGTGGGATATATATGCAGATGGAAAACCCTTGTGCCCCTGTACCCTAACAAGCCCGGTCTAACCTACCTATCGCTTAGAGGTGCAGCCGGAGCTTTCAGCTTTGCTTCGATCAAATTCAAGATCTTGTCATCCCCCTTAGAATTGATGACTCGTCGCTTTGGTGTTTGCGTTGTTTTTGTTTGTATCAGTCGCTTGGGCCTGGCAGAGCTGCAAGAAGACATTGACTGAGTTTCGTGGTCGGAGCCTGTTTTATCCTCCTCGTCGTTGGGCTCGTCTAATCGCTATTGTCAGATTCTTGTGTCATTGTTGCCTGAAAGCATGGAAAAACAGAAAACAAAATGTCAAGTTATCGTCAGTTTCCTCAATTAATTCCAACCTTTCTTACTTTGTTCCCTACAACTGTGGACGATTGGTGTCGTGTAGCCGATGGTTTCCAGAAACAATGGAATTTCCCGCACTGCCTGGGTGCTGTCGATGGAAAACATGTTCGTATCCAGCCACCTGCAGACAGCGGATCATTCTACTACAACTACAAACATTACCACAGCATGGTGTTGATGGCAATTGTTAATGCCAATTATGAGTTCCTGTTGTGCGACTTCGGCACCAACGGCCGTGTATCAGATGGAGGGGTAATTGAAGGGACGACGTTCTACAAGAAGCTCTTAAAAAACCAGTTGTCAATTTGATCCGGATCCCACGGGAGTTGAGCCGGATCTCACGGGAGTTGAGCCAAATGGCAGGAAACTGAACTACGTTTTCGTGGCCGACGAAGCGTTCGCTTTGCAACCAAACTTCATGAAGCCATTCCCGCAGAAAGATCTCACACGGGAGACGCGCGCCTACAATTATCGCCTTTCAAGAGCACGACGTGTTGTTGAGAGTGCGTTTGGAATTTTAACGGCCAGGTTCAGAGTGTTTCATACAGCCATCAACTTGGAGCCAGAAAACATCGAAGCTGTAGTGCTTGCGTGTTGCGTATTGCACAATTACCTGCGTAAACGTAGCGAGCACTCCACCCTGCCCTACATAGGACCCGAAGATGTCAATCAGGAGGACACCACAAAGTTTAATGTGCGCGAAGGTTTACGCACAGGAGAATCGTGTGCAGCCCCTCTGCAGAGGGGTCCAAACAGACACCCTGGAGACCAAGCTAAATCTGTTCGAGATCATTTTCTGCATTACTTCAATGAAGAAGACAGAGTGCCTTGACAGGATGGTTTCTGAGTGACCCGAATTGTACAGGGCGCAGAGAACTACCTACCTATATCATTTGTGGGATTCCAGCCGGACCGTCTCTTTATTCGTTTTGTGTATTACCAATTACCATTAAAATTATGAGTGTTGCCTCCTGAAAGAGCAGTTTGTTCTCGCCAGGACCAGCAAGCTTCTTGATACAACACTTGACAGTCTCGGCCGTCTGTGCAGGGTGTCCCGCGAAACAAAACGTTTTCGATAATTCATGATCTTTGCATCAGCGCACAGCAGTGTGCGCCGGGAAGAGCAAAAAGCCGACTCTGGTCGCAGGCCTGGACCAGTGGACCAGCCTGAGACCAGGGCCATGATCGAGGACCGTGAGCGTTTTTTGCGGGACACCCTGTGTGTTGTTCCATCGGCGAATGCATGCACATTTTCTGGCCGAAGCTGACTTCAGTTAAGGTGAGCTGTCTTTGTGAATTTTCAATGTTGTTTGGTGAAACTCAACGGCTTTATAGCTGAAACGGGTGTGATGCAATCCGTGGATGAATGGAGCAATTTAACAGAGAGAGCGGGCAAAAGTGCACATGCATTCGCTGCTAGAAACCAGAAACTGCTACGCCCTGCTAACCTCCCTTAACGAACAGATCATGACTGTCATGATCAACTTGTCCTGGCCAACTGACGACAAAAACATGGGGCCCAAACCAAAGGAATTGCCATGAATTTGTGATGACAAAGTCATGCGATCTGTTTCATAGAGCTGCTGGAATCTTTGCTAACCTGTGGTGCAACCAGATCCTCGTATTGCTTCGGGATTGCCGTGGCATCTCTTGGTCCAGCAAAAACAGCATGTTTTCGAAATACCACAGATGAGGTGTGTATTCCTCCTCTGTGCCGGCACCAGAGGCAACAGAGTCTCGCACCTTCGCTGCTTCCTTCCGGAATGTTGTCCGCAGGGAATTGATCTTTTTCTTGACCACTTCTATGGTTGCTGACGGCTCCACTTCTTTAATTTTAGCGAGCAAGGCACGATACGCCTTGTCCTTTCTGTTTCTGTCTTTGTATTCCGCTGACTTCACTTTCCACACCGCAGGGTGGGAACGGAACAGCTCGATAAATTCAGTCAGGAAGGCCCGTGACCAGTTCCGTGCATCTGCCATTCTTAACTTCCTCTATTCAAACAAACTGCGCTAGACGAACAAATTGCCAACTCGTCAGTTCAGCACCCAAAAAACCTAGCGATAGGCACCTAAAAAGCCCCTAAAACTAGAACAAAACACAGACTTAAAAATGGAACAACGAAACTTGTCAGTTCTATTTGAACACGGACACACACTGACAGTTCTGCTTGCCGGCACCCTGGCATGACACACAAAAATCAAGACAGTCTTGATCCCATCATGCCAGTTTTACTTGCAAGTAAAATGCCAGTTTTAGCCCACACACTATCAGTTCTACTTGACAGTCAAAACTGACAGTCATAACTGCTAGTGTGTGGCCCCCTTAACAGAAGGACGCCGCATGCACGCAAATTGGAGGTGAGCGTCCGCCCACTGAGCATACTGTCCTATCTCTATACTGTGCAAAAATCCCAAAATTGATGACGTCACAATTTGAGACTACGTGATTGGCTGTTGCGACCTCCTGGTCCGCGGAAGTGGATTGGAAAAAAAATTGTGCTCCGCGGAAGTGGATTGGAAAAAAAAATTATGCGTCGCAACCACAACCAATTTGATGCTCCTCGTGCAAATGCAGATCCGTTCAACGTGTTTTGAAAAACACACGGTCTGTGAGTTCATATTCATTCCGCCGCACATTTTTTTCCCAATCCACTTCCGCATGTGCGTCTCTGATTGGTTGTTGGGATTTCCAGCCAATTTCAACATCCAATTTTCAAAACCTCACTTAACCAAACCAACCTGACCTAACCTAACCTAACCTAACCTAACCCTATTGCATCCCTAGAAAGAGTTGCGAAGTGGTGGCAAACATGCCAAATGGCAAAAAGCGGTGGCAATGCAAAAATCCAAAAATTGATGACGTCACAATAAAATTTGAGACGACGTGATTGGCTGTTGCGACCTCCTGGTCCGCGGAAGTGGATTGGAAAAAAAATTATGCCATTCCGCCGCCGCTGTTCACAGCACAGGGAAAATTTGTGGTGCCTCGAACGGAAATTAAATGGCAGAAATGGCATTGCCTCCGAAACTGCGAATGGCAACAGACGCAGGTCGCTTTTCAGAAAAAAAAATCATTGAACGCAATTTTGCGAGCAGCACGTGGTTCCGATGACATTTCGCCTTGAGTGAAGACGATGTTTTTTTTTTATTATTTTTTTTACTGCCCCCCTCAAAAACAGTTAGAGCGCACCGGTCAAAGCAAAGAGTCCCGAGATAGGTACCTAGCACAAAATGCAGGCAAACGAAAACTCACTCGACAAGAAGTCCAACTCAATCCGAGGACGATCAAGCAAGTAGGCTCCAGAGGTGCACGAGTGATGCTTGTAGAAACAAAGCACATGATGCTTAAACCAACAGTGGTCGTCGTCATTCAAAATGCACCATGATACTCAGACCAACAGTGGTCGTCGTCATTCAAAAATTCACAAGCACAAATTCAATTGGAATGTCCATTCAGAGGCGGTCAACACCAGCCAAACATCGTCAGTTCGTGAAATAAATCATTGCATGATTGGAAAAAAAAAAAAAGAGCAATAAGATCTGGGCCCGAAAAACGACAAAAAAACGAAGATATCCTTCCTGCAAAAGGAAACTCAATGGGGAAAATGAAAGTATGTAGGTACCTACCTACCTCCCTACCTAATACCTACCTACCTACTTACCTAGGTAGGTCCCAGTACCCACCTTGATCAAGCCTAGCCCACCATGTTCCGACATTCCATGTGCTTCAGTTCTTCTCCATTTCTTGTTGTGAATGACTTTCATTTGACACGACCGGTTTAGAAAAAATCAACATCTGCCGGGTGGTGCATGGAAGATCCGAACAAAAGACGTCTCCGGACACATCATTTTTTTTTTTTTTTTTATAGTTATCTGCTTGTGCGCAGAAAGGACGTGTCGAGATAACCTTTTGCAAAATCATGGTAGCACGTCAGTCCCCGATCTAGCAGCTTTCGCCAGAAAGTGATCGGGGGGTGAAACAAAGATACATGTATGTTGTAGGCCTACATGCTGTGTGTATGTGTGGTAGCGCACCTACCTACATGTACTCAGGGAAATTTCTCAAATCATCTTGTTCTTCCAGTGGGTTGGACCAGTGATGACATGTTATTCAAAGTATGCTGTTTTCACAAAATATGGATCCAAATCACGAATATATCATTGCAACGAATGTGGATTCAAAACTCAAGTAAGGTTTACGCCTTCTTTTCGGCAGACCTTAAGAAGAAAAAAACCTTCTTTTCGGCAGACCTTAAGAAGAAAAAAAACGACAAATGATAAAAAAACAAAAACAAAATAACAAGAACTTCCCTTCTACCCAAACAGAACAAAAAGAACAACTTCCCTTCTACCAAATCAGTCCATTCCAAGGGAACGATCCAGCCTCCTCCATTCCACCTGGTCAGTCCACACACACACTGCAGTGATGTCAGAAATCCTTCATCATTGGCTCAGCGTCAGATCAATCATCCTTTGGGCTAGGTTATCGTCATTACCTACACCTCCTTCGTCCTTCATTCCGTGAGGTATTCCCTAAAATATGGATACCTGGACACAGGGTTGTTCGTTTAAAACATTCTGTTTAAAACAATCTGTTTTAAACATGTTTTAAACAACCACGACTTGTTTAAAACAGTTTGTTTAAAACAAAATTGTGTTTTAGACGTGTTTAATCATGGTTGAAACAACCGCAACTTGTTTGAAATGCTTTGTTTAAAACAATCTGCAAAAATAAAAAAATGCTTTTTGCTTATTTTCTCAAATTTTCTACGTTTTTCTGTTATTGTTATCAATAAAACCATTATTGTTGCCTTTTTCAAGTACCATTGTCACTAAAGTATTGCAAAAATTGCCTTGGCAGCTTTTGGAACATGTTTAAAACACGTTTTAAACAACGGAAAAAAAAAAACAGATGAAAAAAATGTTTAAAACAAAAAAAACATGTTTTAAACGTTTAAAATGTTTTTTATGTTTTTTAAGAAAAAAAAACATGTTTTTTTCCAACCCTGCCTGGACACCTGGATACCCAACTGGATACCCCCGCAAATAGGTTCGGTTTGGGCAGCAGAGGTTAGGTAGGTTTGGATAGGATCGTTTAGCATAGGATATGTTAGGTTAGGTTGGTTTGGATGGGTTAGGTTGGGTTTGAAGGGAATCCAAGGGGGTATCCAGTTGGGTGTCCAGGTATCCACATTTTACTTTTTAGGGACCACCATTCCGTGACATCTCCTGAGTTCATCAGACATCCGTTACCACAGTTCATCCAACTGCTCACCTTGACATTCGCTTATTATCTAAAACAGGAGAAAAAAGAAAGAGAAAAAATAGGATGAAGGAAGGAAGCAAAGCAACTTCAAAAGAGGCAGCTTTTTAAAAAGAATAAAAAGTAAAGAAATAAAGATGACATAAATAAATACAAGAAAGAAGAGATGCAAGAAAGTGAATTAAATGAAATAAAGCTGAGAACTTCCTCTTTCCAGTGCACAACAACAGGGGAATGGTTCGCCTTGTGTCAGTCACGCGGCGAGAGCGCTGTCCGGCATAAGCTCGGTTAACTAGCGCAGGGAGTCACGGAAGCACCAGCGGCGTTCGCCAGCAGTATGCACACTCCCTCTTCCCAGCTGCGTGAAAAAGGTTTTGCAATGACCACGCAGTGAGGGGCCGCCAGCATGGGCCGCCGTCTCCGGGCAGGTTCCCGGCTTAGGTCTGGGCATGGGTCCCCGACCCTTTCCCAAACCTCATGTATATCAACCCCGTGGCAATGCACCAGATCGGATCCGAAAAAAAAATAGATAAAGAAAAAGAAAATCTCCAACCACCCTCACTCCTAGGCAGCAGAAACCTTTCCCTTCCACTTCACAAGATATTGCTTCGCATGTTCTACCCACTGGTCTGATTCCTTCTCCCTCCCTATTCCCAGTCGCTCACGAACAAGTGCCCATTCCTGCTCTTTGTGAACGCCCCTGTCCACATCCATCCACTCAGAAAAACGTCTCTCTTCAATCATTGACTTGCACCTCAGGAATATGTGGCACAAGTCCTCTGACTCTGCCCCACAGAGCCTGCATTCCTCCTTCCCATCCACCCAACGCAACCGTCTCGCAGTTTCTATGTGACGGATAGATGAATAGGAAGTGTCAATCTAATTGTTTTCTTTTCTATTCCTCTAGGAGGGTGGGTGGGGTCAAAGAAATTGTTCTTGATGCTGAAGTTTCTGGTCATACGCTGACCAGGCAACAGTTACCTATGAGTGACATTCAGTCACTGCCCGCTGGGGTTTTGGAAGATTTATGGTGAGTCAGCATAACGGTTCACGGCTGGCAGAAGGTTGGAAGAGGCCTTCAAATTGTGGTCTTGGGAAGTTTCCAAGGAAAGACTTAATGGTCTGAAAAAGGGATTGAGATTACTTCCAGTCACAAAGAAAAGAACCGGTCTTGTTGCAAGCTGTTGAACACTGGTGAGTTCAAGCTGGGTCTTACGTACAAGAGACCAGACCCCACGGAAGAAGTTGAAAGTCGAAGGAGATCAAAGACCCAAAGCAGAGATTGGTGTTTGGGAGGACAGTCTCATAGTGAAGAGGTGTTTGCCGAGCAAGACTAGCATCATACCAGATTGAGGTGAAGGAAGAGGAGGAGATGTGAACTGTGGAACTCTTTAATTTGTATTGTATGTTAAAGTGAATAGCTGTGTTAATTAATGATTTGTCTTGGAAGATTTACTGTTAAACCTAATCAATTCTTTATTTCTTTATAAAAATAAAATTAGGTTGAACAGGTTTGGTAACAGAAGAATTATAGTTGGTAGGGTTTCTTAAAAGGGAAATATTATCCCAAGAGATCGATACGTAGATTTGACATTGGAACTGAGATCAAAGAAGAAGGGAATTCCCAGGAAGTGAAAGGGGTAAGTTTAGGTACGGTCTTGCACGAGTACGTTACATTTGGCGACCGTGACAGGACCCTGACAGGAATACCGAGGTCAAAAGGGTCAAATATTAGAGATACGAGCCTGTAAATTGTAGAGGAATAGGTTGGATGATGGGTTGGCGAGAGGATCTGGAGATATTAAAGAAGGAGGTGAAAAAGATCAAGAATGAAGAGTTGAGAAGAGAGAAAGAAGTGAGGTTGGAAGAGTGGGTGGAGGCAATGGAAGAGAAGGAGTTGCGGGAAAGAGATGATGAGGAAAAGCGTCCATGGTTGTTTGCGGTCTGGAACAGTAGAAGAGGGGAGGTTAAGTTGTTCGCGGCACCGGATCCAGGTTCATCAAGGACTGTGATGCATAGGGGTACGATAGAGAGATATGGTGGAAGGTTAGTGAACAAAGGACATGTGGAGATAATATTGGATGGCAAGAGGATTGATGATGTTGATTGTGCGGAAGTAGAGTTGAGGATCTTGGGAAGAATTTGGAGGGGGAAGGTTTTGGTGACTGAGTTGACGAAAGTCGATGTGTTGATAGGGAGAGACATAATTTTTGCTTTGAGGATACAATCAAACCTCGAAAATGTCAATTTTAAAGTTCAGAGAAGAGTGACAGAGGATAAAATGTGGATGGTAGGACTGAAGAAGGAAAGTGAGGGAGACTTAGAGAATTCTGTAGACCAGGAGGAAGGAAAGGAAGGTGGACAGAGCTGTAAAATAAAGCAAGTCCAGGAGAAGGAATTGAAAATGGACGAGCTGCGGAAAGAACCGGAAGCTGAAGAAAGGAAGATAATGAAGAGGGAGCCGGAGAAAGTCGAGGAAAAGACTGAAGAAAAGGCTCAAGAGGTAAGTCGAGAAGTAGAAGAGAGACAGATTGATTTTAGTATCGTGAAAGATGGTTATCAGGTAAGAAAAGAAGTGGGAGAGGAAGATGTAGTTAGACAAACGAGTAGAGATAGAGATAAAGAGAGGGATACAGAAATTTTACAGGTCAGATCAGGAGTTGTAGGAGGTAAGAAGGAGGAGAGTGCAGAAGGAAATAGAGGGATGGGCGAATTGAGAGAAGTGAAGAGGCAAGTGGCAGAGTTAGATGAGGTTAAGGAATGTGGAGGCAGAGAAAAGAAACCGAGGCGAGAAGAAGAGAAAATGAAGGTTAAGATGAAGAAGAAGGAAGACGTATTTGAAAGTGTTAGTGGATTGAGTGGAACGGTGGATGAAAGTGTTGAACAGAGGAGATGGAGCTATGCCAGGAAGCAAAAGTTCAAGGGTTGGAAAATTAAAGATCTGACAGAGAAAAATGAAGTCAGAGAACAGACGAAGGTGAGAGTACAGACAATAGAGGAAGGAGAAATAGAGAGGGCTTGCAGGGACAGTAGATTGAGAGAGGGGAAGAAAGAACAGGCAATTGGTATGTCTGGTATTAAGGAAGGGTGTGTTCAGGTGGGGAATGAGGCTAAGGTTGAGACGTTGAGTAGGTGGATAAGGAGACATGAGGATGAAGGTGGAGGGAAGCCAAGAAACGGAAGGAATTGGAAAATGGAGGTCGAGAGCAAGGCTGGTTGTGGAGTTTTGGGGTTTGTTAGGAGATGGCCTCTGATGGGGATAGGATAATTTTCTAGCTGGGACTGTGGGATATGTCCTTACTTCAGTTGTGTGTTTCTTACGGGTAGGCAAGGGCATCCCGAATTTTTGAAAACTTGCCCGAGGGCTTTGCTTTGCAATTATTCAGTTTTTGTGTCTTTATTTTTGTGAAGATCTCGAGGGGAGATATCAAGGGGTACCTACCATTTTTGTTGGGCTACCTAAATGTTGTATTTTAGGAATTTAAAAGATTTTTTTTTTGTGAATGAGGAAGTTTGTGTGGTTAAAATAATTTGTGTTTTTAGAGCAGAAGGCATTTGAGAGAAATTTAACGTTGTTTTTTTGGTGGAGTTTTTTGTCAGTTGTTCCACACACTTTCCAAGTGCAAGTTGGGTTTAAATTTGGATTGGTTGTGTCTGGAATTGTTTTGGGAGGCAAGGGCAACCCTATAAAAAAAACTCGCCCAGGATGTTATACAAAGATTGGGAGTTTATTTTGTTCTTATCTGGAAAAAGTGTTTAGAAGTGCATTTAGTGTTGTTTTGTATTCATTCATTGAAAGATGTTTCTGAGATTATTTCGATGCTATTTTCAAAAGCAATGTTTGTAGTTTGTGTTGGCAGCAAGAAATAAAATTTCCTTGATTGTTTATTTGGTATCTACGAAGTTTGTTTTGGCATTGGAGTTTGGTGAATGATGATTTATAAATTTGTTATTTTTTTTCTGTGGAGGGATGGGAAAATTATGTTTTATACACCGATGAGTTAAAATCTGAGAGAGTGAGTTTGAGAGGCTTGTTTTTTTAGAGGAATATAATGCAGAGAAATAGGCAAGATGGTGTGGCGGAGGACAAACTTCAAGTGAGATGGGAAGATCCATACCGCATAAGACGGATGTTGTCTGAAGTAAAGTGCGAGGTAGAGGATGTGGAAACGAGAGAGATACAGGGAATGGTGCATGTGAGGGACGTGAAAAGGGTTTGGGTAAGAAAAGGAGATATGGTTGAGAGAGGTAGGCAAGGGCAACCTCTAAGAATAAAACTGGCCCAGAAAGTTGATGATTTTGTAAATTGTTAAGATCCTGATGATATTTTGTTTCCTGCGGTGTTATTTTTATGTGAGATGATTGTTGTCAATTGAAGAGTTTACATGCTTATGCATTGAACTGTTTGGGCCGCATATACCTACCTATTGTCTGTATTCCAGTTAATAAAATGATTACTTTTGGAAGTGATGTTTATTTGTGCATATTTCTTGATTTCTCAATGAATTTCTGCAGTTCCTCCTTTTTGGGGTTTGATTGGTCTGGTTAGAGTGAGGTGAGATGTGAGTGAGAGGAAGGTGAAGGAGACCAATTAGATTGACACTTTTTGAGAGGGGGGATGTGTGACGGATAGATGAATAGGAAGTGTCAATCTAATTGTTTTCTTTTCTATTCCTCTAGGAGGGTGGGTGGGGTCAAAGAAATTGTTCTTGATGCTGAAGTTTCTGGTCATACGCTGACCAGGCAACAGTTATGAGTGACATTCAGTCACTGCCCGCTGGGGTTTTGGAAGATTTATGGTGAGTCAGCATAACGGTTCACGGCTGGCAGAAGGTTGGAAGAGGCCTTCAAATTGTGGTCTTGGGAAGTTTCCAAGGAAAGACTTAATGGTCTGAAAAAGGGATTGAGATTACTTCCAGTCACAAAGAAAAGAACTGGTCTTGTTGCAAGCTGTTGAACACTGGTGAGTTCAAGCTGGGTCTTACGTACAAGAGACCAGACCCCACGGAAGAAGTTGAAAGTCGAAGGAGATCAAAGACCCAAAGCAGAGATTGGTGTTTGGGAGGACAGTCTCATAGTGAAGAGGTGACAGTCTCATAGTGAAGAGGTGTTTGCCGAGAAAGACTAGCATCATACCAGATTGAGGTGAAGGAAGAGGAGGAGATGTGAACTGTGGAACTCTTTAATTTGTATTGTATGTTAAAGTGAATAGCTGTGTTAATTAATGATTTGTCTTGGAAGATTTACTGTTAAACCTAATCAATTCTTTATTTCTTTATAAAAATAAAATTAGGTTGAACAGGTTTGGTAACAGAAGAATTATAGTTGGTAGGGTTTCTTAAAAGGGAAATATTATCCCAAGAGATCGATACGAAGATTTGACATTGGAACTGAGATCAAAGAAGAAGGGAATTCCCAGGAAGTGAAAGGGGTAAGTTTAGGTACGGTCTTGCACGAGTACGTTACATCTAGAGCACCCACCCTGGCCCGAAACAACAAGTCGCTGCCAAAAGAACCATCATATATTCCATCCCAACTCATTTGCTCCTTTGCAGAATACCCAGTCAGTGAGCTTTTTTGCGACACTTCCCTTCTCCACCGATGCCACTGCTCCTGTTCAATCTCTCTCCTCTCTCTGCGTACACAATCTTTCTCGGATTCCAGATCCATGTACCTGCCCCACCCTAATGTACCCTTCCACCTTTCAATTTGACGAATCCGTTTTTGCCATGATGTTCCACTACTCATTGCCTGCACATACATGAAAACCTTCTTTGCAAACCGGTCCCGATTCATATATTGCAGCCTTGCCAAGTATCCAATCTTAGTTATAGCTTCTCTCACCTCAAAACTTGCACATGCCCACTCTCCATCCAACCCAGCTTGAGCTACCAGCCTATTTCCCCCCATGGCCCTCAAACCAACATCTCTCTGGACACTGTTCAAAAGGCCTTCAACCCCCGCTCCCAAACATAATACCTCCTGACCATATGTCAGAGGTATTCTATGTCTATACCATATGTCAGACCATATTCTTGTCCAGTTGTGCCTAAATTTAACAGGTATAAGATCTTCAAGAAACCATGGATGACTCAAACCTTATTAAATGCAATTAGGGTAAAAGATCATTTCTTCCTGAAGTACACTCGAGACCTTAGTAATTCTTTTGCAAAGGCTCAGTATGCGAAGGCAAAAAATGACGTGACCCTTGCAGTTAGGAGTGCTAAGCAGGCTTATTATCTCAAGCGCTTTGGTACTGCAGTTGGTGATGGTCGTAAAACTTGGCAGATTATCAGGGAGTTACTAGGCAAGTCCAGACGTGATGGTGCAGTTCTTGCACTTCTCGACTCTGAGTTGCCAGATGCCCCATCTGTTGTTGATAGTCAGAAGATAGCTAACATTTTTAATTCAGTTTTTACTGGCAGTGGCAATCACTCGCATTTTCAAAATCAGTATCCTGATTATTTAAGCAGTGTCAAGTTTAATGAGAACAGTTTTTTCTTTTCTCCTGTGGTTGGTGGAGATATTCTTAAAGTGATTAATGCTCTCAATGGTGGAGTGTCAGCTTTGGAATTTGGCATTAGTGCCAATTTTTTGAAGGCAGTGAAATGGGTTATTTCTGAGCCTATGGCACACTTAATTAATTGCATATTTCTGTCTTCAATTTATCCTGCTAAGTTCAAAATTGCAAAAGTTATTCCTGTTTTTAAAAAAGGAGATAAAAGGGTGCCTAGTAATTACAGGCCCATTTCAATTCTCTCCTCCCTTAGCAAAGTAGTGGAAAAATGTATGCATTCCCAGTTTTTGGCCTTCCTGAATAAATTTGAGTGCCTGAACATGAATCAATTTGGATTTTTGCCTAACAAGTCAACCTCTCTGGCAATTTTGAATGCTGTTAATCAAATTCAAAATAGTTTGGATCAGGGAAAGTTTGTTGGTGCCCTGTCCTTAGATTTGTCTAAAGCATTTGATACTGTTGACCATAAAATATTGCTTGGGAAAATGGAGCATATGGGTTTTCGTGGCAAAGTTCTGCAATTAATGTCGAGTTATTTATCACACAGGCAGCAGTTTGTTGAAGTAAATGATTTGAGGTCTGGCATGTTAAATTTGAGTAAAGGAGTTCCACAAGGCTCTGTTCTGGGGCCACTTTTGTTTGTAATTTATGTTAATGATATATTTGATCTGACCTTGAATGCTAAGGTAATTATGTATGCAGATGACACAAGCCTGCTTTATGTTCACCACAACCAAAGTGAGGTTATTAGAGTGCTCCAAGCTTCATTTGGTAAACTTAGAACCTGGTTTGACAATAATAAATTGGTTTTGAACGTGGAAAAAACTAACTTCACTGTTTTCCACCTTCGGCAAAAGGTAGTTGATCCCAGCCTGCGTTTGTTTTTAGGGCCTGGGTTTGTTTCAATGTCTCCAAATGTAAAATTCTTAGGAGTCCTTCTGGACCAGCACTTGAGCTGGAAAGAGCATGCTACTAATGTCGTTAGAAATGTCAAGTGTTATGTTTCAGTCTTTGCAAATATTCGGAACATGGTATCTGCACGCAACTTGAGAATGTTATACTGCTCGCTTGTTCAATGCAGAATAATATATGCAATTGAGGCCTGGGGGTGTGCCTGCAAAACTACCATTGAAATGATTTATAAGGTGCAGAAAGCTATAATTAGAGTTATGTGCTTTGCAGGTTTTAGGACACATACCTCCCCATTGTTTAC
>JASGXE010005165.1:0-24485 GCA_030068105.1 Sinentomon sp. SZTP_YWyxl | reverse complement strand
TTTAAGGAACATAAAACAAACCTATACCCATCAGAGTTCGAAGTATCATGTTTATTTGGCCACCCTCTACTTCTCATTGGCATTTATTTCATTCACACAATCAGAAGCAAACAAGCGCGAAGCAGAAATGGTCACACATCGATTGGAATATGATCACTGCAGAGCTCAACTCTCATGAGATGGAATGTGTGGTGTGTGTTCCAATGGCGTTGGTTGTGCAATCGAGGGTGCCATGTGTGCTATTGCGTTTTCTGTGAAGTCTGCAGAAAGGGGAAATGTTCAAATCCTCTTATCGGCAAGTTGTACTCAAACTCGACCGAAATCATTGATTCGACTCCAGATGTACGCAAGCATCTTCAGCGCCTTTCCCGCAAACCTTATACCCACCCGCCCGCTTATCCTATCACACGCCTTTTGTAGCAGAACTTAACCGAAATATCGACTAACAGCCACCCTTGCGAGTGTGTATGGATACGCCTCCGCGTCACTATGTTCACGAAGAGGGTGCATGTGCGTAAGCGGATATTGTGGCGACGATGTGCTTTGCGCTTGAGCGACTTCAAAGGGGTTGGCGCGGAAAATTGATTTGTCACACCAATCAGAAACGTATGTATCGTTCGGCAACTGCTTCACACCCGCTGTCAGAAGTAGATGTTCCCGTAAAGTGGCGAATGGATTCCGTTACCCACGCATTGCAAACAACTGATTTGAGAATTGAAGTGTTGCCCAGATTTCGGTCTATGGCACCAAAGGTTCAGCTTTTATCCCCATATGCCACTGTTAGATCCGACACATACCCACATTTATTTCTATTTCTGGGCATAAATAATTGAAAAAGAAATTAGACAGTTGACAAAACCCAAACGCATGCGTGGGTAGCGTAACTCCATCGCTACTATACATTAACGAAATTCGGAGGTCGCGTTCGTACTCCGAATATTGATGTGAAGTGGGCGGTAGCCCATGTATTTTATACACCCAACTGCCGGCCCTTTCTTATTCCGTACCCAAAAGTTCGGAAGTCCAATTCCTTATATACGAATTGGACCTCCGTGTTTTCAAATTTGAAAGCCCAGGTTTGGACCTCCGGATTTTGCATACAGGGTGCACAGAATTCATAAACCGAGCGTTTTGTGTTATTTGTACGTTTTGTAGGGTTGGATCCTTATTTTTTTTTTGTTTTTGTTAAACAAGAGGTAACCATGAACAGATGACAGGGTGTTTAACATAATAAAAAAATTAAAAATAAAAAAAAATAATTCGTTGTTTGTCCGCACATTTTTCAAATGAGATGACACGTTATTTGCGAGTATGGAATCCATCCTTCTCCCAATAATTCGCCTACACAAACCGCTCACATAATGGATGCAACAGGCATCATATTCCGACACAGCTTTCAAGATGACTGTGCTCCAAAAAGGCGTGCTATTCGGAAACCATAACATCATGCTAAATGAATGCAGTCCCAGTGATATAAAAAGAAAAAACAACAACCAAAACGTTTTAGCTCCAAAAAGCCACCGCGCGTGCCCCCGTGTTTTACACGGGAGGGGGGCGCCCCCCACCCGTGTAAAACACGTCTGCTCTGGCGCGCTGCCCCTTGCGTACGCAGTTTATTGTAGCTGTGATTCAATGGCTTGCTCTCATTGTGTGTTGTAATATGCAAGGTTTCCCAAACGTCACTTGACAACCCCAGAAAGGTGCATCGCAGTTTTGAGGTGACTCTGGAAGCTTGGAGTGGAGTTTGTTCCAATTCGAATGGATAACGCCTGCAGCAGGCAGCCTGCCCAATCTGAACCTAATCTGTAGAAATAGCCCCACAAGAGAAGATTGAAAACTATAGCAAATCGTTGGGGTGCCAAGTGAGGTTCGGGAAACCCAGAATTGGTACCTCCTAGAGTGGACTCGTGTACAAACAGCCCAGTCGTTGGGACCCGTAAAAGTCTTTGTTATTGTGGCACCCTGTACGTCGCTCCGATTTCCCTCGTTTACGAAATGTAGGCACCCTTCAAATGGTTTCAAAGTTTACTGAAGGCGTTCCTATGGGAATAACCACCGTGTCCTTATTTTCAAAGTCTAAGAGTCTTTCAAAATCACAGCTAATTTAGGATTCTTAATAGGATCCCATGGCCTTGGAAGAAAAGCACACCCTGTACGTCGTTCGGTTTTCAAGTCTTTAGAGGTTTTCAAAATCGAAGCGACCTATTCTTATGAATTGGATATGAGCACCCTGTACGTCGCTTGGTTTTCAAAGTCTTATGAGCCTTTCAAATCGAAGCGACCTATTCTTATGTTCTTATGATGTACCCATGTACTATGGAAGAGAGCACCCCAGGAACGGGTATAAGGGCCCATTAATGAGGGTTTAAAAAAACGGGTAAGATGAAACAAAATAGTATGGCAACTTTCGTGATGAGAAAAATGTCGCTTAGTGCTTGGCTCACGCCTTGGAAGCGACGTACAGGGTGCCCATCAGACAAACTCCCGGAATGAAAAATTGTATCAACAGAGAACATGTCCCTTTGCTGACACAGTCGAAAACGAAAGCGACGTACAGGGTGGCGGACGAAACAACACATGCCGCAAATATTGTAGGTTGCCGCGACACAGTCGAAAACGAAAGCGACGTACAGGGTGTCGCATGAAAACAACACATGACACATACCCCCAAAACTGAGAGCTGTAGCCACAGGTAGAGGAAGTGCCTAAACAAGTCGCGCCAAATGCTAACCATCGCTCAAAACACGACTGGGATTTCAATTTCACCACAGTTTGGGGTTTTCTCCGTTTTGTCATACGTTCCTGTGAACGGTCCGGTGCTCAGGCTATGGTCTGGAGACATATGAAAAGTCGCTCAAGGGTTGTTCGTTTGAGATCAGCCACGAAAACACAATTCGGAAACACGCTGTGCCTATGCCGCTGATCAAAATTCGTTGCTTACCATGTAGGTGCATCTGACCACACACATTTGTGGTCCATGCACCCAAGCAATCGCTTTCGTTGAAGAGGAAAACAAAAAATATAACAAACTAACCAACCTATATACCCTTCAGAGTTCGAAGATGTATTGTTTATTCGGCCACCCTTACATCTCATGGGCATTGGTTTTTCTTGTTTTTCTTTTCTTGTCACAGAATCAGAAGCTAACGAGCGCGAAGCATAGTTATATGGTCACACCTCGATTGGAATAAATAACAGTACATGAGAGTAACTGCAGAGCTCAACTCTCGGTGAGAATGGAATGCAAAACGGAAACCAAATAATTCAATTAGACTGCTCACAGTCCTTCTCCTCTTGAGGTGACACTCATCCAGCTTTCCTTTCTCCAGCCTGTTGCGCATTCAGACATTCAGATGAGGGTTTGTGCTCCAATGGCATCGCAGCCCCTTTCATGCGTGTCCAAATGTATAGGAACGAGGCACGTACGATCGAGCGCAACCAATTTTACCAATTGCAGGAAACAGAGGTCCGCAGGATAGGAGGTCTTATGGGCAACGCAGGGCCGCACAACGGCGAGGGGCGGTTGCGTGCACTTACAGCTTCCGATTTTGTGTTTTGGGAATGTTTGAGATCCATAACAAAGTGGAATATGCGTCCATTCAGAAAGAGAGACGAAAGGCCGATAACGGGACAAAAACGGAAAAAAGGCCGAAATCAGATTGTCCCGTTATCGGCCTGTTTTCTAAACTGTTTTTGTCCCGTAGTCGGCCTAAAAGGCCGATTACGGGACTTTGATCCTAACCTAACCTACTCTAACCTAACCTAACCCAACGACCCAACCGAACCTACCGAAGTAAACTTTACCTATCCAAAGCGCATAATTAACCTATCTCAACCGACTACCCACCCACCAGAGAAATGAGGCACACCCTGTGCAGTGTGCTGGTGCCAAAGCGGGGACACTATTGCACGGCAAAGGGTACTGCTGTTTTCTTAAAAACTGTTCCCTGTTGCCGTGCAATTGTGTCCCCCCCGTATAAATGACTTAACCCGACGCAGCTGCTGCCTGATTGTGTGGAATTCGATTCTCACACACACACACACACACACCTTCTTCCTGACTGGGCTGCTTGCAGACTGTCTCACAACAAATGAGATATTTCGCCTCCTCTGCCGCAAAAAATTGCCTTCGCTCGCTCAACAATCCCTGCGATTTGTTTCAGAATTTGCGAACGTGGAGATCATGCGTCAAGATTGGGAGTTTTTGAATGCCCAACACCATTTTCTGGAAAAAAGCCCTACCCCATGCAAAAGGGAGGTACAGCAAGGCGTTGCAAAAGCATGGCGCGGGCCAATTTCTTATTTTTATCACACCTCAGTGAGGCTCAGGGAAGAATAACAAGTTCCCTGAGTAAAGCTGACATTGCTTTGGAGAGCATCAGTCGGTGGTCTCAGTAAATCTGACATTGCTTTGGACCAATCTCAAAAGAATTGTGTAATCCTGTCCAGCACGCAACGAAAAACACGAAAAATTCATCCAAAAAGAAAGACAGAAAAAACACTGCGGACACCCATCAGTCAGTCGGCTGCAGAGGAACTGGGGTCGCTCAGATTGGGGTCTGTGGCGGGACCCCAACGGTGTTTTAAGGGGCAATGCCCAGAGCTGGGGGTCTGGGAGACAGAGTTCCCCTGACGTCGGGGTCTTGGGCAGAGCCCCAGCAGGGTTCCAAGAAGCAGAGTCCCTCTGGGCAGGTCAAGGGGACTAGGAGCCCCAAAAGAGTGAGAACTTATGTGGGTAGCAGTTCCAAAGACCTGTCTATCACCTCATCCCCGCCTCAGCCGCCCCCTCCGCTTCAACCGTCTACTCCACCTCAACCTCTTCATCCGCCTCAGCATGGTCCGCCAAATCGGATGAGGCAGCTGAGGCGGATGAGGCGGCTGGGGCGGTGATGTGGCGGCAGAGAAAAGGTCTTTGGAACTGTTACCCTTATGTGATTTCAGAATTCATATTGGTCCAATTTTGGATTGTTTTGAACCATTTTTGCGAGGGATGGATTGGCCAATGTGGCTGTCGTCTCCATTTTGGTGCACGCCGCACATGATTGCCAGCAGGAGAATTGAAGTTTGGCCAGATTCCCACCACATCAATTTTCGATCTGCTTTGCGAGTTCACTTGGGATTTTCAGTGATTGGCACTTTTTGCAGAAATAGACGATACCGAACACAGCGAGGTTGAGGTTTCGTCCGCGGCAGCAGTGACAGGGGCGAAACCGCAGCCTCGGTCTGTCGATATCATCTCAGACTTGGTGTGTTCGATCGATGCCATTTTTCTTGATATCATCCTGCGGGGCTTGTGTCCGCTTGCAGAAGCTCACTGTACTTTTTTGACAACCTGATTTTTTTCGTTTTATCTTTTGAAAACAAATACAAAAGCCCGTCAACACAGCCGAATATTGAAACACCATGTCACAGATATATAAATACACCAACCACACTGCAATCGACATAAAATGTTGGCATACCAGAAAACTCTTGACGACCTTGAAATTGACATTTGAATAAAGCCACATTGAAAACTTTTGAGGTGCGACAGAGTGGCGCATCTTGGAAGGAGACGTCATAGCCCTGCCCCAAGGAGCTGCACAGGGCGGCTGGCCAGCTCCTTGGGTGCAAGAAATGTTACGTACCATTTTTACACACGCACTTTCAGCCATGCATTTTTCGGCCGCGAAAATCTGCTGGCACAACAGATTCAAAGGACAGCTTAGAGCCTATTCCATAAGCGCCAACGGGCCGCTCAGAACACTTGCGATTTTTTGACAAAATTGTTCGCCCTGACTGTACAGGATGATCAGAAATTTTGCACTTACACAAAGTCTGCTTCCGCAAAAATATATCCCTTAATTTTCGGATACGGCATACCGAATGGTTGCCTTGAAATAAGTGGAAAATTGCCATACATTTTGAGAAGGTTTGTTTGCACTTTTAATGTTATTTTGCAAGAAGGTTTCTCTTTCCGTTTCAAAGAAACACTGAAACATTGAAATGTGCCGAACAAAGTCATCGAGAGTCTGCTTCGCCAGCAAACAGGCAATGGCCACTACCTGCATAAAGACAGCAACCATTCCAAGCGAGCCTTTTGGCTGCAACCGGTGTAGGGGGCGCAGCCCCCTAGTTATTTACTGAAATCCACAGAGATGATGTCATTGAAACATGCGGATGATGTTCAAAGGTGCGAAGATGAAAAGATATGAGAATGACTTGCTTCGTGGAGCATTGGGGGAACATTGGAAAGCATGAAGTTCAAGGCAAAGAAGTTGCGACAGAAAAAAAGAAATGAGCTGTTGCACCTCGTCCCCAGCAAAAAATGCTGGGCAGGGTTCGGGCCAGCACCCCAGGAAATGTCAGGAATGAATTCTCTGCTGGAAAGATGCTTCACCTTTTGGAACCCTGTCACGAACTTCAAGAAATTTAGAAATTATGGGCCTATTTTGGCCTTAAATCTGATGTAAACTTCAAAGGCAGTCATCTTATTTGCAAGAGTAAGAACACTAGGTACCTACCTAGGTAGCAATCAAAGGAACATGGAATCACTCCAAGAAAAACGGCAGATAATGGTTATTGTGAGGTTTTTTAGCGTTATTGGAAGTCCATGTGTTCATTGTTTTTGTGTTTGATTTGAAACTTACTTTAGTGTTTTAAACTTACTTGCAGGTATTGGTTGAGCAAATATAAATCTTGCATTTGCACATTGCCTTGCGTGCCAACAACAGAAGTTGATAAGCTGGCCTTTGCCTCCTTTCCGTCCGGTAAATAAAGTTTAAGAGTTGCCACAATGCAACCGTGAGTAACTGGAAAAACAAAAGAGAAGTGAAAATGTTGAATTACCTATGCCTTTTACGGGGCACCTAATTCCAAATGTAAACATTTCGCGGAGATCACAGAAAGGTGGGCATGTACAGCAGGATTGTATATTCAAAATGGACGCCTACGGTGTGCAGATCAGGCAGGTTCCGGCGTGTAAAAATAGCTATCCTGATTGTCAAAGGCCTAATGATATAATTGGGCACTTAATGGCCACTTTTTGCATTGAGCTTTTGACAATAGAATCATGTTTTATCAGTGATTTCAGAAAAATACACGAAAAAGCTTCTGTGCGTGGCAATTTATTTTGGGACTTTTCATAAATAAGCATGTTTCGGTCAACTTTTTTTGCATGGCACACCAAATGAAAGTGTGATGGTTCTGAAGACGAAAAACTGCTGCCAGAAACACATCGTTTTGTTTCTTTGTGTTTTAATTTCCGGCTGGGAGCACCCCATATCGGCAAGAGTGGCGTTGCCCAACTCCAAAAAAGACACAAATGTTGATACTTACCTACCTACAGCACGACATTCACACTGCATGCGCCAAATGACAAACAAATTCCAATTTATGGGTAAGAAAATTAGGTACCGACCCAGGCAATTCAAAAATCACAGAAAGAAACCTACCACAAATTTACTGAAACCAAATTTTTACTTGGCAAAACTTTTACTTTTAATCAAATTTTTACTTTCCAACGAAGTGAACCTTTTTCCTTTTCACTTTTCTCAAAACGTTCACAGAATGCAGTAGGTAGGTAGATACCTACCGAGACTGCACAGGTACCAGCAGCACATTTAATGTGCCAATCTCAAACACACCAATTCAGGATGGTTAAGTGTAACAATTATTATCAGGGTTGAGCATAGGGGGGGTAGGGGGGGGGGTAGGGGTAGGGGGGGTTACCCCCCCTGGCCTTCGGCCGAGGTTACCCCCCCCCCAGCCTTTTTCCGACGGTACCCTTGGCCGAAGGCCAAGGGTACCGTCGGAAAAAGGTGGGAAAAGAGTCCTGGTGTGTGTGCAGGGCACACACCAGGACTTCAATAGGAGCAACATTGTTTCTTTGTACTTTCTGTTTTGATTTACAGAAAATGGTAAAATGAAAAAAAACTCATCCAGAAAGTCGTGTCTGACAGTTATTTCCTTGCTCCATCTATTGCGACTGCAAACCCTCCAGGATAAGGAAAAAAGGACCTGAAATGTCGTAAAATGGCATCGAGCAAAATATGATATGCTCTGTCAAGGATTTGGAAAACTAACTGACAACACAGTCCAGAGTAGCACACAAACAGAAACCTCCAATCCAAGCCAAATAATTATTCTTGTCACTGAAGAGACGGCCTGTTACCTTCGCCTCATCTACCTGGCCTATTTTCAGTAGTTGACAATAAACACTTATTCATAGTAGGTGTAGGTACCTATACCAATTCATCTAAAGACCTTTCTTTTGGGTCTCTTGTTGGCAGACCTGTCTCTTACCCTTTCTTGAATTTTCCATGACATCCACACCAAACTGGACAATGTCCGATGAACACACTTCCCTTGGCAGAGATTCCTCAGATCCACGACTGAGCCGTTGGTTATTAACAAACGTCCCATTGCTGCTTTTGGTATCCTGGAGATAAAACTGAAAAAGGGAATAAAAACAATTTGGGCACATTCCATCAGAGCCACTTTTTTACCACCAAACTGTTTAGTTTGCTTTGGAGATGAAGGAATCTGGCCAGAATCAGGGAACTTTGCAGGTCTTAAAACAGGTGGTCATCTGCAAGCTTCTAAGAAAGCAATAATTACACTGAATGAGATGCAGGCCTAACCAAAATCAAGGCCTAACCTTTGGATAGTCAAAGTAAAAATGGCATGTAAAAATAGCATGTTAGGTTTCAAGTGATTTTATGCACATTTTCTGATTCCAGTGGTGCAATCCATTTATTGAAATCCCTTAGGTAGGCCTACAGTAGGTACCTAAATAAATTTTTATGCTATTCTATGTAAAAAAGAAATTTGAGTGTTTTTTTTTCATTTGACCTCAAATTTTTTTATTTTATTGCATGCCATTTTTATTGTTATTTTTTGTTTTATTTCTTCTTGTTTCAATTTCATTTTATTTTAGCAAAATACAGTTGAAAAGATTACAAGCATTTTTCACAACATTAAGCATTGATTTGATTTTGAGCAGTAGGTATGAAGCGGGCCAAACAATGAACAGGAACGCAGAAGAAAGGAAAGTGTTAAGTGGTACAAACAAATCAAATCAACATCCAAACTCACAGTTGTTTTGAATGTTGAATGTTATTCGAAGCAAAGAAAGTTAAATGATGCCAAAATTTGTTTTCAGAAAAAGAAAAAAACCATATTTGTGCAAATCTTCAATTTACTCGGATATGTGATTTATAATGCTCTGTGAACTCTTTTATGCGAAAGATATCTCAGTTTTGGAACAACATATAGAACTTTGATTTTGCATACCTAGGAAGGTTGGTAACGGTTTAGGCGGTATGAAAGAATAACAATGACACACTGTTGCATTTTGAACCACTTTTTGATGCGATACATATTTATTTTGTTCCGGAGCAAAAATAAAGTTAGGCATCAGTTCCTGACTTTTTGCAGCCAAATTCTAACTCAATTTCGGTAGCTGGAGAAAAAAACCATAGTTCTCTAGCTCTAATGGATTTGGTGCCCCACGATCAAAAGTTTAGTCAAGGTTTTCTTCATTACCTACAATTGGCCACACTTCCCAAACTAGCACCTATCGTTAACATTTTGGGCGTGGAATTTTGCACAGATCATAGTTAAAATGACCCCAAAATGTGTACCTAACTATAAACTTTCATTCAAATCAGTTAAAAAATAAAACAAAAATTTGCACGAAGTCCCCCCCTCAATAAGGGCATGTAGGTATGAAATCTGGCAGCGACCTATATCAGTACCTATTTCCCAAAAGGTGAGCAGTGTTGGAAGAGGTCAAAGTGGCGTATTTTTTGAAGGAAAAAAAAAATAAAGTTTTTTGTTCTCTAGCTTGTAAATCATTGCACGATACCTACCTGCACACAGATCCCCTGCATTTCATTATGAAAAATCTAGAAAATATCAAAAGTAAGAAGGCCCAGGCCTACCTAACTGGCATTCTGGAAAGGCAATAGGTACAAAAAGAAAGAAACGCATAGGTAATAATGTTCCTTTTGAAATAAAATTATTAAATTCGAGAAATTATTGCAGGCTTGATTAAAAAAAAGACAGTGTTTGCTCCTATTTACAAGAAAGGCACTATCTGCAGAGATAGGTAACTATGGTGTGAAAACCAGCATTCGGGCTAAGGATAAATTCAATGTGATAAACTTGGACCTGTTTCAGCATTTGGTGCCTTACCTTCCCATGCTCATACCAGAGCAGTGCATGATTTCTTGAGAGTACCTTGCAATCAAAAATGACATTGTCAGGAGCAGGCCTGACCCTTGCAACAGATCTTCCTATTTTAACGGCTTGATCCAAGAACAGGGTGCGATCCTGAAAGCAAATCAAGAAGAATGTGCTGCAAAAATTTGTTTCACCCCACAGAGCTACCAAATGGAGAAAAAAATTGAGCATCATAAAATGTGTGTAAAATTGCCCCCCCCCCCCCCAGTGAAAAGTGGGCACTGCGGTTCTTCAATGCGATGGTGCTGATGTTTACTTCCCAAATTTGATTGTTGGGCACTGCTGCAACGGGGATGACTGACATTCGCCGCTTTTTCACGGGGCCAAATTCAATGAAAAGTTGGTCCCAATGAAAAGTAGTCGTTACAAATGTTGGTCCAGTGGGCCAGGAGGTTACCACCTCCAAAATCAACAATAACCCATTGTGGAAGCTAAAAAATCTCCCGAGTGAGTCCGGAACACAATAAGTTTTACGGTGATCTGTGAATTGAGGCTGGAAAGAAACCTATGCAGAGGCAAACCCTCTTTGCTGCCAGAATTCTGCTGCCCTGAGACCATTCTAACACTTGATGCCAGTAGAAACCCAGAAAAAATGCCCTACTTAAATGCAAAATATGAAGTGCAAAATGCAAATAAGCTCACCTGAAAAGGGTGTGAATTTGGACGACAAATGAAAACAGCCTTCGCAGACATCCTTTGATCAGAAGGGTTTTGGGCATTTTCCGTAGCACTGCCTGTGAAACTCTTTTCAGGACCAGCACTTAATCCTGTCCTTGCCACATCACGTTCCAATGCCTTTCGCAATCTCTCCTTCACAACCATTTTCTGAATCTGGGGCTGGGAGAGGCTATTTTCATTACCGATGCTCTCCTTTGACGTGTCCTGCTCACTGCAATCATCCTCCCAGCCCTTCCCTAACTCATTGTTATCCGTTGAACGACTTGCAATTACATTCAGAGGCACATTAACCATGCAATGTTGCAGGTGAATGGCATCTCCATCTCCAGCAAATAAAGATATGTAGTTTAAACAGGCCTAGGATTTCGGCTGAATTGTGACCTCTCAATCTGTAATGACATCAATAATGTCTTGGGTCGCTACCAAAAGTAGGAACAAATCTAAAATTTTAATCATCCATTTGGGCCTCCATTCCAGGTCTTTAAGTGGTAGTTACCTAATAAAAAGGGGCAGGCACAGCAAAAATAAAGAGACAAAGCTGGGAAAAGTGCAGCCCTCTGCCGAAACTGAGGTCTGGGGGACAGCAAAATTGGGGATCGAAGGGGCAGAGCCAGGGTTGCCCCGTGGATTAGGGGCAACCCTGGCTCTGGCAACATAACCGAAATCATGGCCATTGACACTGTGGAATACTTGGGCTTTACAATTCAATCGGGCCGTGTTACACCCAAGGCTGACAAAGTCCAAGCTATTATTGATTTGTCATCACCCAAATCTGTAAAGGATATCCAGCGTTTCAGTGGAATGGTCAGTTTCTTTTCCAAACACATTCTCTGTCTGACACACATGTCAGAACCCATCAATGAATTGAAAAGGGGAAACAAGAAAAAATTTGTTTGGACTGCTGAGGCACAAAAGGCATTTGAGCAGGTGAAACAGGTTTTAGCACAGCAAATGGCTCTAGATTTGCCTTTGCCTGGTGGGAAGTTCCTGATATTGGAAATGAAATTGAGATTCTGTGCAATGCTCTTGTTCCTCAAGATAGTGGTACACAAAAGAAAAAAATAAACACTCGCATAAAGATGTACACTGGACATGATACCTTACAGTCATTTCTGGACACTTTCGAGTTTCCTGAATCTCTGATGAAGTGTGTTGAAGAATCACAAAGAAGATATGGGGGCTGGTAATTCCATTTTCCACTGGTTTGCAATTAGGAATTTTTATGTTATTGTTTTCATTCTTCTTATTTGATGAGGTCATTCATGTTTCTGTTGGTGTTTATGGTTGTGGGACCGCCAGACTTCCTTGATTTTTGGTTATAGGGTCCACGCAGAAATGTAACCGACCATGAACAAGTAAACTGGCAGTTTCTGTTGTCCTATCAATAAGATCATATTGTTATTTAGGTAGGTATGTTATGATTTGCCTTTCGTTTCCCTTTCATTTATTCTTTTGTGGTGCTGTTATGGTGTGCCACAACTTTCATATTCAGAATTCAGTCCTTTTACAGGATCTGCATTCTTTCCCATTGACCAAATCCATCTTGGTGATGACTGCAATTTTGCGAGTGACAGTAAAATGTCATCAATGTTTTCTTGAAACTGTTTGGTTGGTATGTGATTTCAGTGAGTTTTGGAAAAATGTGCAGTCATCCTGGACATCCAGCAAATTTTTTCCCAGAAAGATTTGCTGGTGATGGTTTCTGGTCCGGACCACGGTGATACTAAGTCTCTAAGGTATTTAAATAACTAGTGATGATTGGGCTTCTAAGTTGGTGACTTGGGAGTAACCAACCAACCCAAACCTAGGGGGGGATGCAGGGTTTAAATTTTTTTCTTTACCTTTCTGTCGAATTGTGAGATGTTTGCATATGGAATCATTTTTCATTTTGGTCATTATGATGCTGCCATTTGATTTTGAGGATCTGGTTTAAGTTTGTTGATGGTGAACATATGTATCCTATATTTACTTCAGGATCCACATGTTCACAAAACGGTCAACGTTTGTTGTGGAGTGGGGGCATATAGGAAAACACGTCACTTGGCAGAGGTTGAGAGCGGAAGAAAGCAGAAAATTGCAAATGGAGGGAACTGCTTTTTGGTCGCATCTCAAAAACGTTTGTGCAAGGCAGATTGAAATGTCTGCGTGCATTGATACGTCGGGCAATCAGCTGATCTCCGGAATTGCTCTCTCTGTTTGAGAATGTATAGTATGCATGTTTTTAGAATGCAAAGTGAATTTCGGGAATTTGGGCGTCTGTCGCAACGTGATTGGTCGTCGGTCACATTGTGATTGGTGGCTTCCTCTGACGTCATCTAATGTGACTGGGAAGAGAGTTTAGGACTGGGATAGAGGCTACCTTTTTGGGCTTCAGACGTGAGAAACAGAAGAAGGAAGGAGAGAGAGGAATTGCGATCTGGTTCTGAGCTGGTTTTTTACGAAGGCTTTTTTCGTTTGGCCATGGAGAAGAGCAGCACGTTTTCTGTTTGCAATGGTTTGCTGGCATTTCTGCAACCAATGTTCCTGTTTTTCACCAACCTGAATTTCTTTTGTCATGAACTGATAGTCTGGAGGAATAGTTTCTTTGAGGTAGGTACTCGTTAAGTTTCTACGTTCGCCAAGCTGATATTGCCAATTGCTGATCCTGGTGCGACATGTTCCTGTTGGAAATCAAAATGGCCGCCGTTGATGTCAAGCAGGGATGGGTAAATTGGAAATTGGACACGTATTATACGTGACGTATTATACTCACGTATAATACGCGTATAAAACGTATAGAACCAAAAAAGACATGTGGCACGTAGGTTTTCTCGTTATTTTGAGCACATCCCAGTGCAAGTGAGCAAGCAGGCCTAAATTATGTGACGGACAGATGAATAGAAAGTGTCAATCTAATTATTTTCTTTTCTATTCCTATTTTAGGTGGGCTGGGGGGGAAAGAGATTTATTAGCAATTGTTTCGTTTGTTGCCTTGTTGAGGCATGGACAGTTAAAGGTGGACATTAGAAGAGTCCAAAGCCAAGCCTCTGAGGGTGAGGTTGTTCCATGGTGACTCAAGGGAGACTGGGGATGAGTCCAGGAGAGCATAGTCACGAGTGAGACCTTGGAACATTTGGCCAGGTGAAAATAGCAAAGGCCAGTTTCAAGTCAAAAGTGCCGGATATCCAAACTGTTGGTGGTGCTGGTAGCACAGACAGGACACTGTGTCAAGTCAAAGTGTCACTGATATTAGTGGGAGGAGCACAGAGACTTTGAGTCAAGTCAAAGTGTCACTGATATTGGGGGAAAAGAATTTCCTGGTGATCCAGATCAGGACTACCTACCAAGTCAATTGTAAGGAGGAAAGTGTTAACAATAAAAGACTTGTGAAGTGGGATCCAGTGGTGGAGGAGAACACTCCAAAGGGAGATGATTCAGTGATTTTGATGTGTTCTGTTGAAGAAGGCCTATGCACATGCAATACACATTATTTGTTCGTAAAGAAAATGTTGCTAACCTTTTGAGTAGGTATTGTTGCTGAATGTTACTAACCTTTTGATTATTTACTTTTCTTACCCTGAATTTAGGTTGTGAAGTCACATATTAGCCTAAATAGTAGATAGGTTTGCTTGTGGTAGGTTGACTTGTGATAATACCAGTGCTGCTGAGCGAACTAAGCTAGAAAGGGTTAAAGGAATTTGGCAAGCTGAAGATTACGTGAAGTGGTAAGTCCTAGTTACGTTGCAATTAAAAGAGAAAAGAGTGGCAAAGTGTTTTTATCAATTGCAAAAAGAACACAGGCAGGTAGATACCAAATGTTGAAAATAATTTGTTAGGCAGGCCTAACTATTGCTGCTGTCTTTTCCATGTGAAAGAACTGTGATGGGCAGTCACAACTCCTTTTTGCCATTGCAATGGTATAATTTTTTGGTCATTCTTTTGTTTGCACTTTGCACAAGATCAGAAAAGAGCAGTAACCAACAAATTCCTGCACGAAATTAGTTTGGTGTGAATCGAAAAAAATTATATTTGTTTTTGAATAGGTGTTTTTTAATTAAATTGAATCTGTGAAAATTGATTGTCAATTGTTGTAGGTGCCAACCATGTTGGGAGCCCAAAATTTTTGACAACTAGTTTTCGGCAACATTTGATCCAGACAGAGGATTACGAGATAGGTAATGCTCTTTTTATTTTTTGCATTGGGAGCTCAGTAGGTACACAGTTCTTTTTGGCACATTCAACATCCTTTTCTAAATTTTCCCTTTTTTCGTCTGAGCGGCCTATCTTCACCGCAAGGTACCACCTACTTACTCAAGTACTGCTATAACTCCGAAAACATTTGGGAAAATATAAAAAAAAATTAAGAAAAATAAGAAAAATAAGCTCTAGTGTTTTCACTTGTGCCATGCGTGAACCATGACACATCCCATCTAACAACTGTCGCTGTTCATTTTGTACCGATATCAGGCCCTAAAAATGAAGCCATTACATAGAAAAGAAAATGTGAAAACATCTCAGTCAACGAAAAGAAAATTCCCAGTCCCATTATTTTAACAACATGAACGAATCAACTTAATATCACCTGACATCAATGTCGACATGTTCATGCACAGGCATTGTGTCTTGGCCATGTTCGTTTTCGTTTAAACTTCTTTAATTATCTAGAGAAATACATATCTTACAACTCTGGCAATATGCCCAAACAATTTATCTGCCACGTTGCACCCCAAAAACATGTGCCTTGTGCTGACATCCGACAAGACGTATAATACGCGGGTTTTATACGTACGTATTATCCCACGTATAATCCCGTAACTTTTACCGTATAATACATGACGTATTATACCTACCCATCCCTTGTTCCAAGAAAGATCTTAAGAACTGTTTGGGGAGTTCTCCAGTTAATTCGATTGGGCAGAACGTTATTTCTCTGGGACAGCACACACACAAAGGCTGAAATGCTGTCACCTTGACACAGTTGGGAGTTCCAGAGACAGTAAAACCTATAACTGTGGTGTTTCATGAAAACTGTTGGTGGGTGCCAGTCAGTTCACAGCAAACACTGGCTGTCCAATTCCTGACATGAGACAACCTTTGAACTGATTTCGAGCAACTGAAGATCAGATGATCAATTGCCGATGCTGTTGCTGATGCAGATGCTTTTTTTTACTGTTTTGGGCTCAATTATTTTTTCACGAAGCAGCCCAATTTTTTTTATTTTTTAATTTCATTTTGAATTCATTTACACCACAATTCACAATAAATTCAATAATTAATCGTTTTCGACAATTAATTTGACAAATCAACACACAATAATTCATATCAAACATATCAACACACAATAATTCATGTCTGTATTATTCAGACATGGAAATTACATTCCCACAGCTTGACTGTGTGGCAGTTGAGCCCTGTCCTCCCACTGCAGTCCCTGTCCCTTTGTGCCCTGTCCTGCGTCCCAGTTGCGCCCTGTCCTCCCACTGCAGTCCCTGTCCCTTTGCGCCCTGTCCTGCGTCCCAGTTGAGCCCTGTCCTCCCACTGCAGTCCCTGTCCCTTTGTGCCCTGTCCTGCGTCTCAGTTGCGCCCTGTCCTCCCACTGCAGTCCCTGTCCCTTTGCACCCTGTCCTGCGTCCCAGTTGTGCCCTGTCCTCCCACTGCAGTCCCTGTCCCTTTGCGCCCTGTCCTGCGTCCCAGTTGTGCCCTGTCCTCCCACTGCAGTCCCTGTCCCTTTGCGCCCTGTCCTGCGCCCTGTCCTCCCACTGCAGTCCCTGTCCCTTTGCGCCCTGTCCTGCGTCCTAGTTGCGCCCTGTGCACCCACTGCAGTCCCTGTCCCGTTAATTAGATAGGTATCTCTGACCAGTAGGTAAGTAGGAATTTGCCAATAGGGCAAGGTAGTGCTCGTAAGCGCGCTGAGGGGTTTTAGGTAGGGGTTTTTCTTGTCTAGTCATGCCGGCTTAGCTGTAAGATTTCATTGATGCTTTCTTTTAAATTGTGTTTCATTTGTGTCTGTCCAGGTGTGTGTTAGGGCTGTGCGAATCGGCTTTCGAATCGAATCCTGCGAATCGAATCCCTGAGGTTCGAATCTCGAATCGAATCCGAATCAGTTGTCCAATTTCAAAGCGAATCGTCACGAATCAAATCCTTTTCTTCAAATCTCCAATCTCGATTCGAATCCCACCACATGTCTCGAATCGAATCTTTTCGAACCGAATCTGGCCAGATTCGCGATTTTCGAATCGAATCCTCGAATCGAATCACGATTCATGCAGTCCCACAGGATAGTAAACATGAATTTTATTGTAGGCATTGCTCAGTGACACTCGTAAGCACTATTTGGTTCCATGTTGTGGCATGCCTACGGAACTGTGGATCAATTTGGAAATTTTGAAAGATTCGAGATTCGATTCGAATATTTTTCGAATCATCGCAAAATACCGAATCGAATCATTTCGAATCGAATCCTTAACCTCGAATCTCGAATCCTGGTTCGAATCTTGCCATATTTTTCGAATCTCATCTTTTCGAATCGAATCTGGCAAGATTCGCAATTTTCGAATCGAATCCTCGAATCGAATCAAGATTCGCCCAGCCCTAGTGTGTGTGAGTATGAGTGTGGGGGGAAAATTTATTTGTTCACAGATTTTTATTTGGTTGTTAGCTGTACTTCAGACCAGGGATGGGTAAACGTATAAAACTCCACGTATAATACGTGCGTATAATACGCGTAGAAAACGTATAAAACCTAACAGTCGAGTGGTACCTCATTTTTGCAGAAAAATCTGCTCTTTAACATGCTAACATTCTTTTTATTACCTTAAAATTGTGACAAGCATAATAATCAATGAAAGAAAAATATGTAAAATAGTTAATCAGTGAAGCCGCCCCGCAATTGCTTTCAAGTTGGCCACACTGTTGGCCACAGTTGACTGTTCATCTGCCATCCGTCTTCGTTAAACAGAGAATTCCTTCTTTCGTTTCGTGCATAATGTCAGCAAGGAACTTGCCAGTCAGCACAAGTGTTTTTAGTGGCTTACCGGTGCTACGTGCCTTGTGGGGACATGCCACTGGTTTTTTACGTGAAATTCTCGTTATAGTGACAGATACAAATTGTGAAGAAAACTGTAGTAGTGTGTTAGCGGATAGGAAAAAATTCCATGAAATGTTTAAGAAATATGTACTGGGTGATCAAAGTAGTGGACATTTGTTTTCAGTTTTTGTTTTACGTGTAACTAACAATCAGGGGATTGTTATTTTTTAGAAGGGAGAAGTTTTTCATCTGTCATTTTCCTCTTGTCAACCATTGTGCATCAATCTGATTTCCTTTCCCACGTCTATTTTTAGACAAATACTTATTCAGCTTTTTCCAATATGACAATCCCACGAGACACACATCCCGTGGGCCCTTCACTGTTCTCTTTATTTTTTCACGTCTTTTCTCCGTTTCTTCGTTTAGTAAAAACAATAACTCTTTCTCTTCATTCAGTCGAGTCCAAGTCCGGCGACCGTCTTGCCGTGTTGCTGTCAATTCTCCGCAATGTAATCACCATTTTCATACGCATCTTCCTGTAAATAAACGGCATCTTTGGTTTGGTCAAGAATTTTGGTTTGCTTTGTTCCGGGGACGATCTGGGGGCACATGGGGCGGCGGGGAGAACCAGCTGGGATCATGGCACCGAGAGCGGGCGAAACCCACGGAAGGCCTGGGTAGCTCTCGGGGGTCATGATACAAGATTGTGTTTGCCATACGCCATTGTAAAATGCAGTTCAAAAATTGTACGTGCACCAACCATAATTTGAAAGTTGATGCTGCCAAATTGGAATTATTTACTTCATCTTTAGGTCTAGATGCACGAAACTCATGTGCTTGGTAAAAGAGAGAAGTGCACAGAAAACCAAAAATGACAAATAGAAGGCAAAAACGTACCACTGGCACCATGTTAGCATCACTGGCGTTGGCAACAACCTTGTTAAAAGCAGCAAATGCATGGAAGAATGGTGGCATTGAGAAAGTGCCAAAAACCAACCTCATGCTTTCAGCTTTGCCTCACCTTTGCAACGGAAGCTTGTACCTACCATAACGAGGGTGGCCCCAGAAATCCTGACTGTCGGATTCGATCCGGAGCTGCCCCCAACTTCATAGGTCCGACTCAATATTCCTGTGCCAATCTCTATCTCATCTGATAGCCTGGATGTCCAGATTTCTGTGATCACCAGAAAAACGACTCAGCAATGCCAGAGTAAATGGCAAAGACATGCATGAAACCACCGAAGTACTTATGCGTACGACATTGGAGTGAAGGCCTAGCATAATGCACTCGGTAACCATGAATCATTGGTAAAACCCTGACCGGTGGGAACCGTGATCGCGATTGCTTCATCATTGTTTCATCACGATCCTTTTCTTTCATCTTTACGAGTATTTCATTTTTATCCACTGTTTTGCATATATTTCATTTGAGATTGTGAATGGGTGTGGTGTGTGGCGGTTGATGATGCTTGCTTGGGTGTGTTCTTGAGTAGTTGCATCTGTGTGATTGTTGCCTGTCTGTCAATGAATGCTTTCTGACTAGACACCATCCATATTCTGATGATGTTTTCCGAACTCCTGTCCCCTCTTTACTTTAACCTTCCTCCTTACAGATAATGCAGCCGGCAGTCGCGTATCCTTCCCTTCCCTTTTCCAGGTAGGTAGGTAAATGAAGAACTTTGCTGTCTTCTGATAACTTTGCTGTTCACCATTGATGATTGCCTACATGGCGTGAGTGCCTTTTCTTCTGTGACTATTTGGTGGAGTTCAGACTAAAAAAACATTCGGCCAAGATAAGCGCAGACCACATGGCAGAAAATCCCGCACAAACTGCAAATGTTGAGAGAGAAAAAAACAAACAAATTGTTAATCAAAATCCTGCCAGATGCAAGCAAGAATCCAGCTGTTGGTTGGGAGTAAGAATTCTGGCAATTGCGTACTTGGACAGCTTATGGCTCATCGATGTTATGTATCATCGGCAGGGATCCAGGGAATTTTCAGTTCGGATGAAAATCCGGATAAAATGGCAATTTTTTTTTATTTTCGTCCATAGCCCACATCGTACAACAACATGACCTGTTTTGAAAAGAAAGCCATTCCTACAAATGCTTGTGCAGTGGTCGGCATTGCGAATGGATCAGCAGGCGATATGACCTCGTTAAGAGGCTAAAAACAAAGTCACAGCTATAGTTTTTGTGATTTTGATTTCAACCTCTTGACGTGGTCGTATCGCCTGCTGATCCAAAGCCATTATTTTAGACAAAAATCTAAAAATGAAACTTGAGCTGTGAAGTGCCTGTTCTTCCTTCCTCATTCCTGCGATTGTCATAATTTCCGACAACATAATCAGGTTTAATTCCTCCCACACAGTTGTGAAATAACTTCAGAATTGAATTCCTTGTTAAATTCCACCCCCGAGTCATGTGTCACATGTTAAATTTTTCCACACGTATAATATGTACGTATAAAACACTTTTATACATATGTATAATATGACGTATTATACGTAGAAAACTCACGTATAATACGTAAGCATTATACTTACCCATCCCTGCTTCAGAGGTTTAGTTTTCGTTACAAATAGCTGAAGAGAATTTAAAAGAGAAGTTGTAAATAAACAGTTAAGCCTGGTCTTTTGAAGAAATCTGCTTCACTAATTTTGAGTGAGAGGTCAAAATCATCCTTGGGGGAAAGGAATGCATTCATGTGGTGTGATTTGATTTGTTTGGGGAATTGAGTTTGTGAAGTGATTTTATGGCTCACTTTTGCAAGAAGTTTTAGTGTGTAGGAATTATTTATTTCCGTGATGCGGGATACTGAGAGACACCCGAATTGGTGCTTACTTTGAGTGGCTAAATTCAAATCAAAAAGAAGCTCCGCCTTGAAGGAGTGTAGCGTTTTTGGAGAGTGATGGAGTTTTCAGGTGTTTTGGCTTTGCCAAATTGCGTAGGTTGTCACGATTTGTTTTTGTCTAAATCTCGATGATGCCCGCATTTTTGAGAGGTGCGTTGGTGTTTAGGTAAGCAGAAGTGAGCCATCATTTGGTGAAGACACAAGCGGTTTTTCCCCTCGAAGTGAGCTAGCCGGAGGCCCCCAGATTATCCCTTCATCTTTTTCTATCGGGTATCGTTTCAACGGCAAACTAAACAATGCATGCGAGACAAACAGAAGTACCTACCTCAGGGTTGCAAAAAGTCGTTTGGAGCCCTGGAGCACGGATTTTGGAGCCTGGTCAAATTTTGGTCGCAGAGCTTTTTTTTTGCTCGTCAGCCCGTTGCGATCCTGGTCGAAAAATGCGAAAGGTATTTCGCATTGCGAAAGGTATTTCGCATCGCCAATCTCCATATCTCCCCATCACGGACGAAAGGTCGGAGAGCTTTTTTTTGCTCCCCAGCCCATTTCGATCCCGGTCGGCCCACGACGGTTCCGGGAGCAATGCTCCCGTTCCCGTGCTCCCGACTTTTTGCAGCCCTGCCCCTAGTCTCTGGTGGCAACCCTGGGGACGAACTAAAATGCGGACGCTGGCAACGGGAGATATGGCATTTCGCGAAACAAGCGATTTACGCGGAACCACAGGTTAGGTGAGGTTAGGTTGTGTTGAATTGGTTTGAGTGGGCTTGGTTTGGTTAGGTTGGGGCAAGACTCAAGGGACAAACTACCTAAAATGTGGACGTGGACCAATGGGGGGACCCCTCAAGGGACAAACTAACCCATTTGCCATTCGTGGACTGACCACCGACCCTCAGTCCGCAAAAACCGCGATTTCCACATTTTAGAAGGACCCAAGACTCAAGCAAGACAAAAGACAAAGTACGCCAAGTACGGTTTTCAAAGACTCAAGACTCAAGTAAGGTTTACGGCTTCTTTTCGCCAGACTTGAAAAAGAAAAACAAAGGACAGAAATGATAAAAAAACAAATAACAAAACTAAAAAAGAACAGCTTCCCTTCTGCCCAATCAGTCCATTCCAAAGGAACGATTCCACCTCCTCCATTCCACCTGATCAGTCCATACGCTGCAGTGATGCCACAAATTCTTCATGATTTGCTCACTGTCAGAACATTCATCTAAATTAGGCTAGGTATCATCATTACACCTCCGTCATTCATTCAGTGTCATCTCCCGAGTTCTTCAGACATCCCTTTCCACAATTCGTCCAACTGTCGCCCCTCCATTCCAGAATCATTATGTTCATCACAATATCTGTCAGGCCTCCCTGTATTCACCTTGACGTTCGGAAATAATCTAAAAAAGGAAGAGAAAAAGAGAGAGAAGAAAATGAATGAAGTGAGGAAGCAAAGCAACTTCAAAAGCGGCAACAAAAAAAAAACAAAAGAAATAAAGATGACATAAAAAGGAAAGAAAGAAATAAAGATGCAAAAAAGTGAACAAAATGAAATAAAGATGAGAACTTCCCCTTTTCGGTGCACGACAACGGGGGAATGGTTCGCCTTGTGTCAGAAACGCGGCGAGAGCGCTTGTCTGCACGCAACATCAGGGATGTTAATGCCCTTTCACGATTTTACCTGAGAAACTGCTAAAAATTACCCGAGATTAGGTAGGTACCTGATTCGAACAGAGTCTTACCCAAGAAATTACCCTATTTTTTCATGTTATAAAAGCATGTGGGTACCTATACCTATAGTATAGGCCAGCAAAGCCAATAAAGTAGAAAGTGGTCACCTACCAGCCACCAGGCCTTCCTGTGCTAGAGTGGCCCACACTAAGTAGGGCTGGGCGAATCTTGATTCGATTCGAGGATTCGATTCGAAAATTGCGAATCTTGCCAGATTCGATTCGAAAAGATGCGATTCGAAAAATGTGGCAAGATTTGAACCAGGATTCGAGATTCGAAGGAAAGGATTCGATTCGAAATGATTCGATTCGGGATTTTGCGATGATTCGAAAAATATTCGAATCGAATCTCAAATCTTTTAAAATTTCAAAATTGATCCACAATCCCGTAGGCATGCCACAACATGGAACCAAACAGTGCTTACAAGTGTCACTGAGCAATGCCCACAATAAAATTTGCGTTCACTATCCTGTAGGACTGTGTGAATCGTGGTTCGATTCGAGGATTCGATTCGAAAATCGCGAATCTGGCCAGATTCGATTCGAAAAGATTCGATTCGAGACATGTGATGGGATTCGAATCAAGATTGGAGATATGAAGAAAAGGATTCGATTCGAAAGGATTCGCTTCGAAATTGGAAAACTGATTCGGATCAGATTCGAGATTCGAACCAAAGGGATTCGATTCGCAGGATTCGATTCGAAAGCCGATTCGCACAGCCCTAACACTAAGCTTCAAAATAGCGACCTGTGTGCCCAATGCCCATCTTAAGTTTGCAGGAGGAGAAAAGAGAACTCAAGGGATCATCCTGCTTGAGACTTGAGTCTGGTCGTTGAAAGACAAATGTGTTGCGTCGTCTGCAAACATCTGATTTTTTCTCGTGTCCTCGAATCGAATCAAGATTCGCACAGAGCCTCAGCAGGATGATTGCAGTTCTTTTTTTGAAACCCATGGAGGGTGTTGTCATAAGTGTGGCGGAAAAAATAAAACAAAAGAACAAGTAAGTTTCTGCTTCTTTAATAATCTGTTTACATACCATGGCTCACACAATCACAACTGTGCTTGCACTTGTTGTACCATCATGCTTTTTTGGGAAAATTTATTAAAAATACAGAAATACAGAAATACAACCAGCCAAATCCGGTGACGTAAAGATTCTGTCCGCATGGTGAGAGTTTATAGCACCAGGCACAGATGCACGGACCACAACACAACACAAGCAAAATTTCATGATTTTTTTTTAACTCTACATCACCGGCTAAAACAATCAGGAAGCACAGTCAAAAGGATAAATGCAAAGGTGCGGACAGGGAAAGAATAGACAAACGCAGAGGTAGCCGCTCAAAATGCCACACAGTGCCCAATTTCGTTGGGGTACCTACGATCTCCACCTTTCACCCTCACGCAATGGCAATCCAAATCAGCGCCCAGCACAGAAAAGCCACAACAAGGATTGGCACAAAAGGAAAAAGACAAGAAAATCAATAAAAACACCGAAAAAATCAAATTTGAAAATTGGCCGCATTTTTGAACATTTGATTGGGAACGCAGCTCCAATCTTGGAGGCAAAGAGGAGCAGTCAAAAAAGACTCAAGACTCAAGTGAGGTTTACGGATTCTTTTCGCCAGACCTGAAAAAGAAAAACAAACGACAGAAATGATCAAAAACAAAAAAGAACAGCTTCCATTCTGCCCAATCAGTCCATTCCAAAGGAACGATTCCACCTCCTCCATCCCACCTGATCAGTCCACACGCTGCAGTGAAGCCACAAATCCTACATCATTTGCTCACTGTCACATCATTCATCTGTTAGGCTAGGTGCCGTCATTACACCTCCTTCGTCATTCATTCAGTAGGTATCATCTCCCGAGTTCGTCAGACATCCCTTTCCACAATTCGTCCAACTGTCGCCCCTCCCGTCCGAAATCATCAAAAATCACGATATCTGTCAGGCCTACGTGTTCATCTTGACGTTCGGAAACAGTGTTGCCAGACAGTTTTT
>JASGXE010005164.1:0-23786 GCA_030068105.1 Sinentomon sp. SZTP_YWyxl | reverse complement strand
CATTGGAACTGGGTAAAACCATGTCAGTCAACCGTGACATGCCACTCTGAAATCATGCTCCTTGAATAGCGGGTCTTCAAGCTGGAATGGGCATTGCTTCATGCTTCGAGAGCTGTCCCTCTCCTCAAACTCAGCCTCAAGCTCACCTGTTCAACCTTCAGGGAACGGCAGCATGTGAAACTGAGGACCAGTCATGGAATATCATTCATGGGGGATTTACCGCCCAGAGTGACGGTACATCGCTGTTTGGAATGTTGAATGCAGGCATCGATAACTTGCAGAAGGTAAAGTCATGCCTTCCTCAGGCAGTGGATGTCTCCAGACCTCACACACATCCTCGTATCAAATATGCCTTTTGTTGATTCAACAGCTCCTAAACGAATATTTCCAGCTCCCATTCGACCACCTGCAGCAAAGCAAACCTATGCACTGTTTGCTGGTGGTTTTAATGCAAAGGATCGCCATGTTTGTGACACTGTTGCTTCTTCTTCACTTGGAAAGGTGTCCAGTGGTGACAAACAAGGGAAGGCAAGAGGGAAGCAGCCACCTGATCGCCCAGCTGGAATGGAGATTCCTACAGCTCCTCCTCCTGTTGGAATCTCTGCAGCCCCTGCTTCAGCAGTTCAATCGAAAATCGTCCCAGATGGGAATACGACTCAGCAATGGGTGACTGCTTGGCCCAAAAAAGAGAGGAAAGAATGCTCGTCGTTCAGTAGCATGGTCACCTCCTTTCCCCTCCATCCCTTCCCACATTCTTAGCGCATTACCTGGTGCTGGGAAGATCGACGGAGTTGTTGCTTCCAAGTGTTTTCAATTTGATAGGCTTTAGAAAAAGACAGTAATCGCAACAAACCAGCAACCGCTGCAATTGGCACACACTAGAAAACACTGCAGCACGGGTTCCCCATATTTTTTAGCATTTATTGAATAGGGCTTCAACAAAAGCTTGTCAAAGATAACTCCATTGCGCATCAGCACCTTGAAGCAGCGCAGAAGATACAACCTGGAAAAAGTCAGAAAACCTTTGGCACATGGTGCTTTGCAGAAAATTTAATCCAAAGACCTTGAAAATTTAATCCAAAGACCTTATCATCTAATTTCACAAAAACTCTCAAAATTCTTTGCGTGGAGCACATTAATTGTCCATAGCACCAAAATCCACAGAGCGACAAATGATGTTGCACACTGCAAAATGTCATGTACGGGAGGGCAGACGAGTTTTAAGTGCATCATGTTGAAATGCGAGGACTACGTATTTCCGCAAAATTACCAAACGTTTTTGGGTAGAGGTTCATTAAACTGGGCATGTTTATCAAATTTACATTCCGTGATGGTTTAAATACAGTAAATGAAAAAATCGCCTCACTTTAAACAAACAATTATCAAACATTGCGATTTTGTATAGCAAACACAACCAATAGAGCCATGCAAGTGGAAGCCATGAGCTTGACTTAGTCAAACAGTCTGCACTGGTACTGCAAAACTCAATCATTGCCTGATCTGGTACTGTAAACTCAATCATTGCCTGATCTGGTACTGTAAACTCAATCATTGCCTGATCTGGTACTGTAAACTCAATCATTGCCTGATCTGGTACTGTAAACTCAATCATTGCCTGATCTGGTACTGTAAACTCAATCATTGCCTGATCTGGTACTGTAAACTCAATCATTGCCTGATCTGGTACTGTAAACTCAATCATTGCCTGATCTGGTACTGTAAACTCAATCATTGCCAGAGCCCTGTGCCATGGAAGAAGCCTGACGTGTAAACAAAGTGAATTAAACTCGCTTTAATCTAACAGTCACAATCTGGCGTAACAAACACAATGCCAAAGTCTTGCACCATTAAAGAAACCTGAGGTTTAAACCAGATGAAGAAATCATCAGCTCTCTTTCCTACGAGTCATCAACAGTGTTCAAGTGTTCACAGATCACAAACTAAACAAAGACACCAATGTGCACATCCTGTTAGCATGCACATCCCGTCAAAACATCAAATGCGTTAAAAACTGCCAATATCCAAAAATTGCATTTGGAATATCGGATACGATAGGACGTTTGTTCATCCTTGCCCATTGGACATCAATGCAAATGGCAACATACAAGCAGCTTGCTAAGAATAGTGAAAAAGCATAAAGATTGATTCCAGTGCTGGATCACTGATGCAGATGCTGCAGATGATGTCGAATGCAGATGCTCTGCAAAAATGCCATATTTCAGAGAATGCTGGTCACAGACACATTTGTGCATGTGGTTCAAATGATTTCAGTAAGGCATGAAACATATTCATAATAAAATGTGTGCTTGATTGGATACGTGATGGAGCCACCGAGGGCAGTTGTCTGCAATTCAATTTTCGTGTTTTCTGTGGCAAAAGTTTGAACTTTTTCCCACCATCTTGATACTCGAGCATACTTGAAGTACTGTTTTTCAGATTAATGAATATGAAAACTACTCCCCCCTGCTTGCCTTTGTTTCAGCGAAATAGAAGGGTGTGATAAAGACGTTAAGTTTGTGAAATTCGAACAAGCCACAATTTGGATACACGGGGCGATCACTTCTGGAAAGGTTGATCAGAGCACAGATGCAGATTGTGTCACAGTTTCTGATTTCGTGGAGTGGATTCTGATTTCGTGCAGTGAATCTGAGAAAAAAATTGCCCAACGCCCTTACATAGATTGCGCAAACCTGGTGATACAATGGTGATCCAACAATTGGCTCCATATTCTGGCCATTTCCAAAAAATCAAATCAAAAGAAAAGGCAAAACAGGAGAATGGGAGATCAATCACATTCAAGCACATTTAGCACCTGCATGAATTTACTTCGTAGTCTAGACAAATTGCCCATTTTGCATTGGCAAAATTATCATTCATGATGGTACGTTTACATACTTGGAAAAAAAGATGTCACATCCTTGAGATGTCACAAGAGCATTGCTGTGAGTGCATCAGAAGAAACTCATTTCCAGGAATCATAACCACGAACAGTTTTATACAACTGGAATTGCCAATGAAGAGAGCCATGAAGTTAGAAATCTATACAAGCTTTGCAGAAATGCTCCAAGCCACCTGATGGAAGGGAATGGGTGCAGTCTGTGCTTATAAATTGAGCTCCGGCATCTGCATCAGCGATGAGAGTTGCAGAATGCCAGACACTTCAGGATCTCTTCTCCCAGTAATCATGGACCCAGAATATTTGCAACGTGATCACACGTCTTGTACGAGAACTCAAAGTCAATGCATCTGGCATTCCTGTATGAAGGGATGACTGGCAGACATTGCAAACATTAAATTGTCGGAAAACCAAATCTGGCTCTTTGCATTTATGATCATAACAATCAGGGATGGGTAAGTATAATACTTAAGTATTATACGTGAGTTTTCTGCGTATAATGCGTCGTATTATACGTACGTAAAAAATGATATGAATGAATTATATGTACGTATTATACGTGCACAAAAAATTAACATGTGTGACACATGACTTGGGGGTGGAATTTAACAAGGGATTCAATTCTGACGTTAGGTCACAACTCAGGGCAGTGTAGGAGGAATAAAACCTGAATCAGTTGTCGGAAACGATGACGACCGCCGAAGGGATAATACCTCATAATAGCTCAAATTGTATTTTTTAGATTTTTATCTAAAATGGCGGCTTTATTTTCAAAACGGGTCGCATTATTGTTGATGTGGGCTGTCGATGAAAATCAAGAAAAATAATTGCCGCTTCCTCCTGTATTTTCATCCGAACAGAAAATATCCTGGATCCTTCCTCTGCCGATGATCTATGACATCGATGAACCATAAGCTGTCAAAGTTGGTAGGTACTCAAATGCCAGAATTCTCACTCCCGTCCCACAGCTGGATTCTTGCTTGCATCTGGCAGGATTTTGATCTTTCAACATTTGCAGTTCGTGCAGGATTTTCTGCCATGTGTTCTTCACTTATCTTGGGCAAACGTTTTTTTCGTCTGCACTCCGCGAAACAGTCATAGCAGAACAGGCCCTCATGCAATCATCAATGGCGAACAGCAAAATTGTCAGAAAACAGCACAGTTCATCATATACCTGGGAAAGGGATGGGAGGGAAGGATACGTGACCGTCGTCTGTTATTAGCTGTAAGGAGGAAATGGCAAAGTAAGGAGGAACAGGAGTTAGAAAACATACCTATCATCGGAGTGTGGACGGGGCCTAGTCATTTTGCATTCAATGATGGACAGACAACAATCACACAGATGCAACCAGTAACACCCAAGCAAGTATCATCAACCGGCGCACACCACACCCATTCACAATCTCAAATGAAATATCCAAAATAGTGGATAAAAATGAAATACCTACACGTGAAGATGAAAGAAAACTAAACAGATGATGAAATTATCGTGATGAAACAATGGTGAAGCGATCGTGCCAATGATTTGCATGGCTACCCAGTGCTTTATGCTAGGTCTTCACCCCAATGCCATATGATAGTACTTAGGCGGTTTCAAGCATGTGTGCTTGCCATTTACTGGCTGTCACTGGTGAGTCGTTTTTCTGGTGATCGCAGAAATCGGGACCTCCAGGTTGTCAGACCAGAAAGAGAATTGGCACAGGAATATTGAGTCGGCCCGATGAAGTTGGGTACCTACCTAAGGCAGCTCCGGATTGAATCCGTTGGTCAGGATTTCTGGGACTACCCTCGTTATGGTACAAGCGTCAAGCTTCCATTGCAATAATTGAGGGTTGCAAAGGTGAGAAAAAGCATGAGGTTCATTTTGGCACTTTCTCATTGCCACCATTCTTGCATCAATTTCCTGCTTAACAAGGTTGTCGCCAGTATGTTCGTTTTTTGTCTGCTCCTACAAAATATTTGTCATTTTTGGTTTTCTGTGCACTTCTCTCTTTTACTAGGCACATTAGCTCCATGCATCTAGACCTATGTGAAAAAGATGTGAATAATAAAAATAATTTCAATTTGACAGCATCAACATTGACACATGATTGGTGCACATACAATTTTTAAATGCATTTTACAAGTGTGTGGCTAATGCAACCTTGTGGGGCCAAATTGAAAGCAATTGCGGGGCTTCACGAGTTAACTGTTTTATATATTTTTTCTTTCGTTGATCATAATGCTTGTCAATATATTGATGCAATAAATAGAATGTTAGCATGTTAAAGAGCAGCTTTTTCTGCAAAAAATGAGGTATCACAAGACTTCTAAGTTTTATACGTTTTCTACGTGTATTATACATACGTATTATACGCACGTATTATACGTGGAGTTTTATACGTTTACCCATCCCTGAAACAACACAATACTTGCGCATCATTCACGGCCTTGTTCTTGCTACTGTAACAGCCATTGTTTTCATCAATCGGCGATGCAATGTTGTCAAATATGTTTAAGATGATTAAAGATCTTTCATCACATGAGAGATCAGCAGATTTCATCATATTAACAAAGGCATGGCATATTGCTAGCAACAATTACTCCTCCCAGCCAAATTCTTCCGAATTGGTAGTCCTAAGTTTGTAAATTGCATATGCAATTTGTCCGATCCCATAATCAAGATATGCACTGCAGATTTTCCAAGTTACTCAGAAATATCCACCACAGATTCTCTTTCCATGTGCAGGCCCAATTCAGCAACGGAAGTGTCCACATTTCCATTTAACATCCAAAGTTTGGAGAACGGGTTTGGAAAATCTCCACCTAACTTTATTGATATCTCGTTCGAAAGAGAGGCTTGTTGGTCACTGTCTAAGCGTCACCTTAAGTTGATTGCAGATTCCTGTTCAAATCAAGAAAACGTGCCTCCGCCCCTTGGAATGAACTGAGACACATTGTTGAATAACACACCACTGAGAACTTGCCACATATTTCCATGGATTCTTGCAAAAAATTAATGCAGGTACCCAATTTTCCACTTTAAATCATTGCCAAAATTGCAGGCAATGACAAAATGGGCAAAATCTCAGCTTTTTCAAGGCCCCCACACACGATCAAATTAGTGTGGCAAATGAGCATGAACAAATTTGCTTTTTGACGTTTTGTGGCAGAGTCAGAAAAATGGCTTGTCAAATCATGGCTTGCCACACTAATTTGACCTTTGTTCACACTAACGGCACTTATTTGAAAGGTATAAGTGCCGTTAGTGTGAACAACTACGATCACCGTTCATAAGGAACACTATGACTTCAAGGCGTTACGGAGAAATGATGCGATTTAGAGATTCGTGAACAACAAAGAGCCCCCACCCAACCTGCTGGCAGACAGACTGGAAAATCCGAAATGTTTTCAACATGTTCAATCAGAATTTTCTCACCCTTGTTCAACTTACTGAGTCATTGGCTATCGATGAAGTTATGGTGAAATACAAAGGGCGCTTTTCGTTCAAACAGTATATTCCTCAGAAGCGTAAACAATGGGGGATAAAATTTTTTAATAATGATGCCAACGGCTAACACTCCCATGATGAAGGTCTGTCGGCAAAGAAACTGAGGCTGACCCCAACCCTGACATAGGAAAGATAGCCACTTTGGTAACGGATCTCGTGGTACCATTTCAAGGACTTGGGCATAAATTGCACATGGATAATTATTTCAGCAGTCCCGATTTGTTCAACAAACTCCATGACCTCGGATTTAATGCCACTGGAACCTCGCGCAAAAATCGGAAGGATGTCCCTGAATTGCTGAGAAACCAACCGAAGATGAGAAAGGGCCAAATAATTTCAGTCTGAGGGAAACTTGACTGTGCCTGTGTGGCGAGAGGTCTGGTTCATTTCAACAGAAGTCATGCCCATTCCATCTGGTAGGTATCTATATTCAAGCGAATGGTGATGTGGAAAGCCCACAGTTGCAAGAATTTATACGGCTGAAATGGGCCACGTGGACAGAGCAGACTGGCTGGTGTCCACCTATGCTTCAAAACGAAAGTACTTGAAATGGACCCATTGGTTGTTTTTTCACCTTCTTGATTAGGCAGCCTTCAACACGTTCCTCATTTATCATAGTGATGGGGGGCTACTCGATCACCGTGGATTTCGCCTCATATGAAGTGCTGGTGGAGATAAGTACGAAAAATCAGGGCCCAACATCAGATGGCTAGTTGGTGTCATCCCGTTGGGGAGGTTGGATGGAGTTGACCACTTGATTGAGCCAAGGCAAGTGCAGCGTCGCTGCCCAGTTTGTCAGCAAAAAAGTGAAGGTCAGCACCTCAAACAGCATGCAGAAAGTGTAATGTTCACCTTTGTGTTGGTTGCTTCGTGACATACCACCCAAGGGAAAATCTGGCCTGGATACACTGTTCCGATCTTTGAGACATTGGACTACTTCGAATTGTTCATTCAGAAATTCAGCTGTTTTCAGAATTCAGGATTGTAATTCTCACAGAAGTTTTTCATCTTGTCAATGGATTTCACCAAAGCATAAAAGGGTGAGCAAAGTGTCAAGTCTACATGACACCGATTTCATAGCTTTACATTGAAAAAGAAAAGTGATTTTGAAGGATTTTTTGCCACTTTCTGGGAAAACGGTCGATTTTTCAGCTTTTCGGATGCCACCCAGCAAGGGGGGAAGTTCTTCCCATCCAAAACGTTGACTGTGGGACACACTCGTAAGATGGCAAAAAAAGTTGGGGTATCAAAATTTCTAGAAATTGCTTTGCTTGATAAGCCATCATGTGTACATGACACCACTTTCGTGTCATTTTCAATGACTTCCCATGGGATGTGATGACTCACGTCTTCGACATTGCAGAGAGGAGGTTTCAGAGGTTGATACAAGGCGAAAAAAATTTGACTTTTTTCACCAAACCTGCCGCCGGTTTATGGCAAAGAAAAGGCGTCATGTGCACATGTCTCCACCAGGTTAAGGGTTAAGCACCTTGATGGGAGTTCAGCATCATGTAACATCACCGGACCTGCCACAGTCAAACAGTTTAGTCCAATGCCTGAACGATACAATCTGTCAAAGCTTGAAGACGATGGTTATAGAAATCAATCGGACTGGGACCTGCATCCTCGAGACTGTCACGCACATTGATACTGTCACGCACATTGATGCAAAGCAACAAGATTCACGCCCTACACAGGCTTGTTTTCAACCGGGAAGCAAGACTTTCTGTTGAATTAGACAACCACAATATCAGGAGTGATGAAGACGTCGATGACCAGGGCAACAGCTTTAGAAGCTGGGTAAGGATCACCCAGCTTTAGAAGAAATCAGAATTCCGAAGCCAGATCCACAAACAAAAGAATCCCCAAAGCGATCAAATTCGTTGTTTGTGTCACACACGCAGCTCAATTGCACTTCGGGAGAAGCAGCTTCGCTTTTGAATATCAACCCCAGAATCAGCAAACCGTCCTTGTCTTCGACCAGAGATCCGATCTCCACCACTGGGGCTGCAGAATTCATTCCATTGCCAGAGACTGTGACTGTGCTCGAAAGAACAAAGCAGAATATAAAGCAATATAAAGCTAGCACGGGGCAAAGACAAAAGAGTGTCCGGTGCATGTCATTCCAGTCCATCTTATTCCATTGGCGACTCCGTTGTGCTCAGAATGATGAAGGGTCGAGAAAAGGCGGACAACCGGTAAATGATTTTTTTGGTCCATGCAAGATCGAGAGCATCCTAATTCAGGATGCGTCAAATTGGTGAGATGAAAAAATACAAGTGAATATCGCCAACATCAAGCTCTACAAGGAACCCAGCAGTTTGTATCCCGAGGTTGACAGCATTTTAAAATCTTTCGAGGAAATTGAAGGACAGAAACAGGATGCAACACGACGTGGTATTTTTGAAGATTTCGAAGAAGAGAAACAAGCTAAGCATGATTTGGTGGTGACAGGAGAGATTCCCGGAACATTCCAACATTCATCGAAGCAACCTTCGTTGGAAAAACATGGCAGCAATCCAGAGCATGGACAATGACTCTGGAAGTTTTGGCACCAGCGACGGAAGACGACCAGAATCAAATGGACAACTGTCCCAAAGAAAACTGAGAAGATAATTGAAGATTGCAATTGTTTTTTCAGGTAAGTATTTCTACTTACGGAATCCCAAAACCATGATCATATTGTGAGGCACAAGATATGCAACTGGGTACCTAGAAAAACACGATAAGGAGTTTCAAAAAGTTGAAGGAGAATTGCATCATGTGAAACTGACAAAAATGAGGAACAATTCGACATGTGCCACCAAGGTCGAAATGTTTGCAATTGCCTCCATGCTGCAAACGATATTGTGGTCTTTTTCACCCTATGCGCAAGGAAAGTGGGTAATATCTTTCCGGTAGGCAATGCATTCTATGTTGCCTGGAATTGGGGGAGAGATCAGAAATGGAAAAATTATGGCGCAGGATAACATTTGTGGTATTTTCTGAAACAACCATTTTGAAGCGTTTTGGGAATTTAACAGTCATGACGAAAAATGAAAATGTTCATGTCTTTGCCGCAAAATGCACAGTTGTTGGAGCGAGTGCTCAGAATGGAGACTCTTACAAATATTTGCTCATGGAATGTGATTTTTTAAACATTTTTCATGGGTACTTTCTGTGTCATGGGACTAATAATCCCTCCTCACTGACTAAAATGTTCGATTTGTTGCCCGATAAATGTTTGAGAAGTTTTGTTTTGTTGGAAAGAGTGAGTGATTTTCCGATGTTTTATGGCTCAAGTAACCCCCCCAGTGGACCCATGGATGTCGGGCAGCAAACACATCCAAATCGTTTTCAGGAGATCCAAGACGCTTCTTGAAAAATTTCAAAATGTAGGTCTAATGCACCTGTGCCTGCACAGAACATCACATGTAATGGGATATTGCGGTCAAAGGCATTTGCGCCATTATGTCTCGTGGACTTGCTATTTTGATGTCGATTAAAAAATGTGGTAAATTTTAGACGACTGTGGGGAATTTTAAATATCCAACCATATTCAGTGCATAAGCCCCAAAATGTAAAAAGTTCTAACTCCGCTGGTGTATTTGCCTGCTGATCATGCAACAAAGGCTCTGCTCATTGAAATCCTGCTGGTGCTGTTCACCGCAAGCAGTGAACTCACCTATCTTCTCTATCACCCCTCATCATTGTGAATTGCAGTCTTTTTGCAGCCTTTACTGGACCGCAAAAGTTCTTTGTCCAAGGATCGTGCTGTTTTTCTAATGCAATCATGTTCTCTCCCATAAATATTTGTTCATCTCATTTCAAAGTGGGTGATCTGTTTGCAGAAATGCTCCCATAGAAAAATGCTTTGACAAGCACAACCACATCAACGTATGGTTGCTGTTTTTGTTCTTCGAGCAATAATTCCTGGAGAACTATTCAAACCCTAATATTTCGGTGGCCCTGATTCTTATTCGTGTCCTCTTTTGTCAGCACTCCCGTCTTTTTTGAGGTTGGAGGATTTTACTTCTCCACTCCTTCATCGGCATCAAGGCTTGAATTAAATTCCATTGTCTCATCACTCCCTTCTTTCTGAGAATATTGATTTCTTTTATTATAATACGAGTATTGATAATTGCCCATCTCTCCAGCGGTTCTGGAACCGGGGGCAGCACCCCCCTGGCTCAGTGAAGTGTAGCACCGCCCCCTGGAAATTGCAGACGGGACACCATTTTCAAGCAAGTCTTCATTTTTCATTGGATTGTTCCTGTTTTTGTTTGCATTCATGCATATACCGACACCCAAAATGGAAATCATTCCCTTTTCCATGTGTGTGATGAACTTTTTTGCTGTTTTCTGAGAACCTGCTGTTCTCCATTGATAGTTGCCTCATGTCACGGGAGCCTGTTGAAAACAGCACCTGATACCTGCTCCTATAACAATACCTACCTGCACTGAAACTCGACTTATGCATTGCACCCTGCTTGCGCAAACGCCTCCCTGGCCTTCTTTGATCAATGCCAATCAATGAGGTGCAGAAGTCGGGGGTGGAGAGTCGAGTTGCAGTGGTCGTGAGTAGAGTGGCTGCTTGTCTTATGTGCTCGCCATTCCGGCATGACATCCCTATTGCTGTTCCACCCAATGTTTGTCCAAAGAGGAAACATCAACCATCCAGCGACCAGCCTGTTTCTTTCTTGGTTCCTCTGGCTCCCGCAAACTGAACACAAAATGAGGTGCCTGCTTTGCCCCCACCCACAGCACAGTTCACAACAGGTTCAGCGACCGGCGATCACAATTATGCAATGTGGCTCTGTGAATTCCCATTTGGCTGGAAGGTTGAGGAGAGAATCTTTCGTTCTGGACCAATGGGTGGTGGTTGGCTTGAAAAGTGCAGAATGCGCACCGACTTCTTTTTGTCTTTCTGGTGATGTTTTGTGCTGAGAATGCGGAGTGAGTGACGCGACTGATGGCAGTTTCCGACAAAAACAATTACTTTCGCAGTTTCTCACACATTGAAAAACCACGGAAACCGGCCAAATGCTGCAGCATGCAGCCCGATTGCCCGGATTCCAATTTTTGTCGCCAGTGCATGATTTCCTCAAAGTTTGCCTGCCTCATTTTGTGCATCAACAACTGAGAAAATGCCCCATATCACTTTCACTTTGTTCAATCATTCAGCTCAATGTTATTCTGTGTTTCTGATCTTAATTCCCTTTCATGCCAGTTGCCATGCATAACAGTTCCAAATTCTGACGAGTTATGGACGGCTTTTCGCAGTCTGGTTTCAGTGAAGTGCACGAATATCATTAAGTTTGTGATTTGGATGCTCCTATTTGGCCTTCATTGCTTCAATCAAAAGACATCCCCGATCACACAGGATGAAACGCAGTGCAGGGGTATAAATTAGTTGGCTGAAAAAAGGTGCATCAATAGAGAAGGCAGCAAGACGCAGCGACGATTAAGAAAAGACAGTCTCAAAAAGCATTTCATTCGTGTTCAACCCAGAGAAAAGAGTCATCACTGCGTGGAATGCGAGAAATCATTCTCAACATCATGCGATCTTAGTAGCCATCTGCAGTTACATCTAGGTTGGCGAGCCGTGGAGGAACTCTGTGACCACTGTGGGTAACGCTTCGGCCATAGATCCTCCATTTTAAGGCACATTAGAATGAAACATCCATAGCCAAAGTAGGTAACAGTCTAAAAACAAAAACAAAAAAAGAAACATGCAGAAGATAGGTAAACAAAAGCCAAAACGGATGTGGGTGTTTGATTCGCAGTTTCGGTCGGCGATTGCAGCGGGAGTTTTGGTAACTTCGGCAGATGGCAGCTTGAGTTTCGGCAGCTTCGGTAGAGGGAGGCTTATGGAAGTGTAACCTGCAAAATATTGTATTTTTGGCGATTGCGGCAGGAGTTTCGGTGACTTCTGCGGATGGCAGCTAGAGTTTCAGCAGCTTCGGTGGTAGGAGGCTTATGGAAGTGTAACCTACAAAATGTTGTATTATTTGCATATTTAGGGGTGGAGGGTGGCCTGGTGGTCGTGGGCAATAAAACCGAGTGTTAAAAAGGGTTAGGTACACTTCGAATGCACTCACAACCACCAAGAACGCAAGCGATGATGCAACAAATGCATTATCTCATTATTTTCCAAATGTGCTCTGACTTGAACTGCAATGCAATTATTCACAAAAGGCAGCGCAGCTCGAAGAAGAATGGTACCTACAGAAAGGATCTTCACCTGTGGCTTAATTTGTTGACGAGGGTGACACCTTCACTTCGGACAGTCCGAAAGAATCGGGCACATCCAAATTCTATTGGTGATTCGGGAGTGACATGATTATTGATTAATCGTATTATGATCGACGAATTTGGGCAATTTTAGAGAATGATGGGGAAGAAATCAGAAAACACAATGGAAGATGCTTCATCCCTAGTATTTTCTTTCCCATCGATTATCAATCTCTAAAATTGCCGAATTCATTCAGAGAGCCGCTTCCTCAACCCATTGCACCCATATGTCATTAATTTGCTCCCTGCTGACCAGCATCGTGCTACACTCCATGTACCATGACACAAATTTAACCATACCAGATAAGACGTCCCGCCATTTCAATGCCAGTAAAGTGAAGCTACAGTGATGGTTTGACACAAATATATAACCCTACCAGCTAAGACGTGTCTCCCCATTTCAATGCCAGAAAAGGAAGCTACGGTGATGGTTTGACACAAATATATAACCCTACCATCGAAGACGTTCATTCTCGCTCCAGCCGCCGACGCGATCGGATTGGAAAATTTTGCCTGCGCTCGAATTCGAAATTCAACATGGCCGCCAATTGAGCCATTTTCAGTGTTTCAATTCTTTTTTTTGCGTTGTTTCCGACGTTTTTGCGGTGAAGCAGTGGTCTGTCCTGTGGAGCCAGTCGAGAGTGTGCTGAGCCAGCCGAGAGTGTGTTGAGATTGTGAGACTGTGACTCTTGAGCGCATCGGATTCCGGTCGTTGGTCCTTTTCGCTTCCCGACAAAGTAAACCTTTCAGGTGGTTAGGACGGAGAGGACCCGCGACAAATGGGAGACGGTGCGTCTCGGGTGTTGCATGCGTGACCTGAACCTGCAGGACAGACGGCTGTTTCGTTGCAAGGGGGTCGGAAATGGCCGCAGTGGCAAATCTTGTTTTTTCATTCTGGCTTCTGTTGTTTTTGTTTTTTGCTTTCACCTCAAACCCCGCATCGTTATTTTTCGTTGGGGCTTGGCGCCAAGCCACCCATACATCATAAAAAATCCAATTTCAGAAAATTCTCTCTGGTTCCTTCCCATGATTTTTCCGATATCGCTTTGAAGGCTCATGGGTCAATCTCGCTTGGCAGACAGAATTGGATTTTTGGTCGTAGTGCTTTGTCCCTCGCCTTGGGCTCATGTCTTTTCCAACTTCTGTTGATTTGTTGTGGAGATGTTGAGCAGAATCCTGGGCCAACTCCCACCCGTATCCCAACTTCCAAACCAAAATCGGCAAATGCTGCTGCCGGCAATTCTAAAAAAAAAAAAAAAAATCAAAGACGTGTCCCCCCATTTCAATGCCAGTAAAGTGAAGCTGCGGTGATGGTTCAACTTACTACCTTCATCTTCATTAACTCTATTTTTGGGAAGAGTAAATGAGAAAATTTGCAGTGGCATCACCATCACCATGCACTTTGAAGCCAGAAGATTGAAAAGGATAGTGCTGTGCTGCCCAGAAGAGTGAGTACAATGTGGGTGGCGGAATGGCTCAAAATGGCAATAAGCGTTTTTGCGCTCCATTCAATGACATTCAAAAACCCTTTATTTTGTATATTTCAGACAAGTTTCCAGAAGATCCATTCCAGTCACCGTCATTGTGTTGATTCCCCACTTCGAAATCCAGGAGGGTCAACTTCAACTGGTTCAATATGTAAGTTCCATTGGTTGCATTTCCAGACCACGTCTGATTCATTGTTGCATCATACATGTGCACTGGCTGTGAGAAACTGCACCATGGAAGTCCCAAAAGGAGCTGCATTCATCGAGACTGGGTTCATGTTCAGGAACTGGAAGAAAGCTGTTTAGCGATTCCAGGAGCATGAAGCAAGTGAGTTTCATCGAGATATTATTTCTCAACAACGATTGCAACAGACCCAAACAATTTCTGCACAACTGAACAAGCAGGTTGCAATTGAGCAGGACAATGCAAGAGAGGCACTCATGGCAATCTTCACTTCATCAGGTATCTAACAAGATCGGGGCAAGCGATACTGGGCCACACATCAACAATCTCATGAATAAAGAGATATGACACATTGCAAAAACAGCAAATCAAGACTGTTTCAGACTCCCCATTTTTTGCTGTGATAGCAGACGGCACGACTGACATCTCAAGAATTGAGCAGCTTTCTGTGACACTTCGTTTCATTACTGGCACGGACCTGAGTGTAAATGACCTGTTTGTTGGCATGTATCATGCTGAATCAACAACTGCTGACAGTTTGACTGCAAATCTTTCGAATGTGTTTACTCGCTTGGATTTGAAATTGTCAAAGCTGAGAGGTCACTGCTTTGACTGAGCTGCAAACATGTCTGGTCACATCAATGGTGTGCTTGCTGGACTTGAGGAAGTACAGCTGAAATCCTACTCGTATATGTTCATTGCCTGAACATTCCCTGGACTTGGGGCTACAAGAACCCATAAGAAAGTGTGACATCATGGCTGATGCATTCCTGCTTGTAAAGGAAACCTCTCAAATTATAAGACAATCTGCAAAACGTAGGCAGACATGCAACAATGTCGCCTCTCGGATGCAGGACTTTGACAGTGAGAACACTGTTTTCAATGTCAAACGAACCCAACTGTTGGCTCTTTGTCCTAAACATTGAACTGTGCAGGTAAAATCGCTATGCCGGTTTCTGGAAAACTACCCAATCGTCGTGGGAACTCTGCGAGCAATTGAAGGTGAAAGTCTACCAGAAGTGACATACGGTCCAAAATCGGAGGATTTCTCAAAATGCTGGCGTCAGTTGACACAGTTTTCGCAATCATGGCCGCTATCGAATTGATAGGGTCTTGCGAGCAATTTTCTAAAGTTTTACAAACCTATCATCATTTCGAACAGCTGCATGATGACTGTGACAAAAATGCTGCTCAGTTCAGGATAGAGAAAACTGATATCCAGGAGAAAAGGCCTGTTCGGCTGCCGCAACGCTGCGAACAGGGATCTGGTGTGCCCGATGCCCAACTTGGCATGAGGGAGAAGGAATGGCAACAGAAGAAATGCTATGACGCTTTTGATTATCTGCTATCAGAATGCAAGAGATGCTTCAATCAGAAAAATTTGGACACACTGGTTTCACTAGTAAATGTGCTAGTTTCAGCGACTGAGGGCTTGCGAAGAAGCAAAAGTGATATCTAGGCATCTCTGGGTATGTTTTGCGACGATGTTGACACAGACCTTTTCGCTGCACAGTTGCTGATGATGCCATACTTGTGAAAGATGTGACTTGTTTATTCCTTGTTTCTCATTTTGTGAAATGGCTGGTTTTCCCATGTTGAGAAAATTAAAAGTCAAAATGATTTTTGCTATTCTGGCAACGGTGGCATCAGAAGAATGATCATTCAGTGCTTTAAGGAGAATCCAGACCTATTTGAGGTCATGAATGAGTCAGAAACGATTGATTCATTTGCTGCTGCTCAGTATCTGCAAGGAACCAACATTCACTTTTGAGTTGAAATTGCTCTGCAGAAACTTCATTTCCAGGAATCCCGAAAGGTTGAAGATTTTCGGAAAATTTGTGGACTTGAAACTGTATCTAAGTGACAAGCAAGGCAAAGATGAGCAGGGCCGCCGCCTATGTTTGATGCTCTGTGCTGTAAAACTGTCTGTTTGGTTATTTTTTTATCATTGACATGTGATTTTGCATTGGCGAGGTGACCAACGCAAGTGCAGCGGATGTTGACTGGTCTCAGATTAGTTGCCATCACTCCCTGAGTGGCCCAGGGAGTGATCTTCAGGAACCACAATTTTTAAAAGTTCTTGGATCTTTTGGACCCGCAAACCCCCTGACAGGGTCTCTGTACCTGGGACACAGGCCGGTGAGGTTGGCATCCCACCTGTGATCACAACGTTCCAGAGCCCCTGGATCCCGTCAACCCTGCCCCATCCATCGATGGTTCAGCAAATTCTCAACCGCAAATGTCATCGCTGTCATGAGTGGCAATAAAGTCCTGGTCGCGACCAGATTCCCACAGAAATTTTGCAAAATCTGGAACTCCTGCTTTGCAATCTAGTTGACACTAATTTCCGTAATATAATTTTAAGGAGTTGCTTCCGGAACAATGGAAGTACGTTAAAATTTGCCATATCCCCAAAGAGGGCACCCTTATTAATCCAATCAATTACAGTCCCATATCTTTGATGCAGCCGTTCCTAAATTGTTCAAAAAATTGTTGTGTGCATAATTTGATTTCTGATTTTGCTGAAACCAATCATTTTATCCACCATTACCGGCACGGTTTTTGCGAATTCAAGTCATGTGACACTCAACTAACTGAACCAATCTTTGAAACTAGGGGGCTGCGCCCCCTACACTGGGTGCAGCCAAAAGGCTCGCTTGGAATGGTTGCTGTCTTTATTTAGTTCCGCGGCCATCGCCTTTGTTTGCTGGAGAAAGTGCTTCTCGTATTGATTGATTGAATGGCTGTATTTTGTGGGGGTTTCCCCACTATCATACATAACAATAACACTTTTGCACAAAAAAACAATAAGAAACGTCAAAAAACAGGAAAAACAGGCACGAGAAATGGGGCAGACAAATTACAAAGACGAGAGCAAGACCAAATGTGTTTCCCTTTCATGACATGTTGCTGAGAGACATACATTTCTGGGTTTATGGAGCAATTCGTATATTTTGAAATCCGAAGAATTAATTTTCAAACTCCCGTGGAGAAAAACAGAACATCTGCTCTAAAACTCTCAAGTCCAATCATATTTGGCCAGAAACTGAATTTATAAGGACAGCAGCCTGCGCCTTAGAATTGATGTACTTAAAGGTTGGGACAGCACAGAGGCTGGGAGTGAATTCCAGTCCGCTATTGCTCGGGACACAAAGGAAAACTTCCCTATATGTTTCTCTTAAATGCTAACGGCTTTATCTTATAAGGATGGTCATGGCGACTGTAAAAAGATGGGAGGCGTAATCAAGGAAAACAAGTTTCCCCACCCTCCGGAGTTGCCAAGGATTCGATAAAGACACAAAATGCGGTGGACCTTTCTTCTCTCAGCAAGCTCAGGCCAACCGAGTATCTTTGGTTGTTCCATTTCGTTCTTTGTCGGTTTCTTCAAAAACGGAGAGAAATATTTTGGCAAACTGGCATGAAAAGTGAAAACAGGATAGCCAAATTTGGTGGAAATTTTCAACTTGCTTCAAGGCATCCATTCGGTACGCAGTTCCCAAAATTACCAAATGTCCATTATCGGCGGAAGCGACCGTGTTTAGGTGTACTCTGGTCATCCTGTGCAATCAGGGAGAAATAGTTTGGTAAAAACCGCAAGCGTTTCTGTATGGGCCATTGGCTCAATTGGAAAATGGCGGTGATCTGTCGCGTGATGAAATCTTATGGCAATCGTACTGTGAAAATTGAATCTGTTATTGCCAGCAACCCCTTCGCGGACGAAAAGTGCATGGCTGAAAGTGCGTGCGCCAAGATAGAAAAATTTCTTGAACCCAAAGGTCGCCACCCAAGCCGTCCTGTCTCCTGGAGCCTTGGGGCGGTGCTGCGATCAAAATTTGGCCTTTACAGATGTGTCAGTTTTGCGCCTTCCGCCTTTGCACAGAAACGGAGATCAAAATCTTGGTTTCAAAATGATTTTGCTCACCTCCGGAATAACAGGCGAAATGCGGGAGTGAACATGCCAACCTTCATGTAGCTGCGAATCCACAAATAAACCGGGGGCGAGCCACTGCATATTTTTTTTTCCAATCCACTTCCGCATGCGCGTCTCTGATTGGCTGTTGGGAATTCCAGCCAAATTTAACATCCAATTTTCAAAACCCAACTTAACCAAACCTAACCTGACCTAACCTAGCCTAACCTGACCTAACCTAACCATGTTGCGACCCTAGAAAGAGTTGCGAAGCGGTGGCAAACATGCCAAATGGCAAAAAGCGGTGGCAATGCAAAAATCCCAAAATTGATGACGTCACACATTTAGACGACGTGATTGGCTGTTGCGAGCTCCTGGTCCGCGGAAGTGGATTGGAAAAAAAATATGCCAAGCCACTCAGGTTTTTTTTCTCAGTTGGCGATATCTACTTGATTTTTTTACCGAATCAGAACGTCTTCAGACTGCAAACACGTTTTGCCAGAAAGGTGGATTCTTACTCGCATAAGTTTACCTTCTGTTTGTGTTCCGCAACAATTGCTCAGCTTTCGCAGTGAAGCTCATATATTCATTCACCCCTTTGAGCCCAAATCCAAGTCCACGAAACAATGGCCGTCCTCGGTGTGGTAAAATTAACAAAAAACGTCTGTCATTATAAAGCGAACACAATCACCGCAGGCTGCGTTTAGAAAAGACGATGCAGAACACACCAATGGTGATGTTTCGTCCCTGTCACTCAGGCTTACTGTTTTCGGCATCGTCTATTCGTCTATTTCTGTTAAAATGATTTCTGTTAAAAAAAAGTGCCAATCCCGTAAAAAATACCAACCGAACTTGCAAAAAGACTGAAAAATGACGCATAATTTTTTTCCAATCCACTTCCGCGGACCAGGAGCTCGCAACAGCCAATCACGTCGTCTCAAATTGTGACGTCATCAATTTTGGGATTTTTGCATTGCCACCGCTTTTTGCCATTTGGCATGTTTGCCACCGCTTCGCAACTCTTTCTAGGGCTGCAATTGGGTAAGGTTTGGTCAGGTTAGGCAGTGCTCAAAGTGTCCCGAAAAAAGGGCAGGATCGGTTTTTCAAAAAAGGGCACAAATAAAAAAAGGAGGGCACATGGTCCTTCAAGGAGGGCAATTCGCCCTTCAAGGAGGGCAGTTCTCCCATTGAAAAGGGCACGAAACATCTCCAAGTGGGAGCGCTTTTGCATATAGTTTTCCCATTTGTGGGAGCTCAAGGGGTTCAGGGCATGTGGGAGCTGCGCTCCCACACCATTATAGGGCGGGCAGGAGCGCGCGCTCCCAGAGCTCCCACACACTTTGAGCACTGAGGTTAGGTTAGGTCAGGTTAGGTTTGGTTAAGTTAGGTTTTGAAAATTGGATGTTGAAATTGGCTGGAATTCCCAACAGCCAATCAGAGACGCGCATGCGGAAGTGGATTGGGAAAAAAATGTGCAAAAATGACGGCGGTAATCTGGCAAAATTTGAATTCTGCTGAAAAATACATGTGTGCACCAAAACAGAGAAAACAGCCACACTGACCATCCATCTCTGGCAAAAATGATTCAAAATAATCAAAGATTGGGCCAAAATGAATTCTCAAATTGCAGAAGCTCAAACACCTCTGTGTTACGCAGTCTCCTTGACCTGCCCTGAGCGGTTCTGCCTTTGGAACCCTGCTGAGGCTCTGCTCCAGAGCCCAACCTCTGGGGAACTCTGCCCCCAACATCCCTATTAGCCAGGGACATCGTCCCTTGAAACCCCGTTGGTGTTCCGTCCAGACCCTGCCGCCAACTGCTTGCTCTTGGCCCAGACTCTGCCGCCATACAGCTATTTTTCGTGTTTTTAGTTGTGTGATCTTTGACGGGATTACGATTCTTTGCGACTGATCCAAAGCCAGGGCTATCTTAAAGATTTGTCGCCCCTTGGCATATTTTTTCGCGCCCCGATTTTGTGTGCAAAAGAGTGACTCAAAGTTTCAAGCTGCCAAAGGTTCGACCAGACCACCAAATAGCAAAAACAACAACATTACGTCTTGGCTTCAATTAATTTCGGAGAACAAAAGAGTTCCAAGTGGAGCAGTGCTGATGGTGCCGATGGTAAGACAGATATCGCGTCAAAAAAGATGCTGGTGTGAATAAAAAAAACTTCTCCAAATTTTTCGCCCCCAAACCCATTTCGCCCCAAGGCAGTGCCAATTGTGCCGATTGGAAGGCAAAGCAATGATGGAGATCACCGACTAATGCTCTCCAAATCAATGTCAACTTTACTGAGGTTTGTTACAAGAAATTGGCCTGCACCATGCTTTCGCAACCGGCCGAATGTTGCAATGTTGAATTTCTGAATGATGAGTTGTGGCAAACGCCTCCTTGCTGTGCCTTCCTTTTGCGTGGGGCAAGGATATTTTCCAAAAACAGTGTTTGGCTTGCAAAAAGCTCCCAATCTTGATGCGTGATCTCCAACTGACCAGAGGCCAGCTGCTTCCCAATTATTGTGAATTCGATTCCCACATTTTTATCCTTTCTCAAGAGAGGTGTGGATGAGTCTGCTTGCTCACTGGCTTGCTGCCTCATGCCTGTCTCATTCACAAAATGAAGGCCCACCTCTTCCGCCCCGTCCTCTTTGTTTTTATTTTCGGCAGCGGTTTGTTTGCTTTTGAACCTCTGTTGGAAAGAGGCTCAACTCAAGGTAGCTCAACTGCTTGATGCGCGCCAGCAGGACCGCGCAAGTCAACAATGCATGTCCATCCTCTGCGCTGAATCCTGCCTTGAAGCATGCAAAAACAAAAAACGGTTTTTCTCGAGAATGCGCGCACTGATTGTGCCCATCTTCGAACTCATCCGAGCTATGATGACCATGAACCAGCCTGCAAATTTTGGCCGCGATTGGCCTTTTTTCAGAGGAGCTAGAGTGCGAACAAGAATGCTTTATCGAATCCCAGAGAAGGCTCGCTTCGCTCGCCAATTAGATTAGGATAGACTATCCTAACCTAATCTAACAACCTAACCCGTCCGGGTCGGTCCGGTGGTCCTGTCCGGCAGTCCTGTCCGGCTGTCCGGTTTTCAGGGACCACCCCTGTCCACATTCTAAATTCCATCTCTGTGGAAACAGGCATAAGTGATCACTTGGCTGTTCTACTAATTTTGAACCTGTCGGTCCCACCTCATGATTTGGAGCCACCGGTCCTGATTAGAGACTTCAAGCGAATGGACAATGTTGGTTTTTCTGAATTCCTGCTCAGATCATTTCCCTCTTTTCGTGATATGTATTTGGACTCATCCATCAACCCGCTCTGGTGCGATTTTGAATCCATAATTCACCACGGCATCAGTCAGTTTGTGCCTACTCGCCTCATTAGGCCCAGAACCAATTCCTTCTCCTTCAACTACCCCCCGCATATTCGCCATCTTTCTCGTCAGTGCAGAAAATACTACAAATTTCGCCACTACTCTGAGCTTTACTCAAGAATCTATGATTCTCTCTGCTCCGACCTCGCTGCTGCAAAACTTCACCATGAAAACAACCTCCTTTCTAGTCTTTCTCTCAGGTCTGGCTCATGCAACTCCAACTCCCGTGGAACCTTGCAAAATTCCTGGAAGCAGGTGAATAACAGGTTCCGTGGTTCAGTTTGTATCCCGTCTTTAAACCTTCAAGATGGCCCAACAAGTTCACCATCCGAAAAGGTTGAGGCATTTGCCCATCAGTTTTCTTCCACATATTCTGCTGCCACTTTTGATACTTCTGCCTTTCCAGCCACTTCCATTCCTCCGAAACCGTATCCAACTTTCTTGATAACCATTTCTTCTATATCATCTGCTATTCGGAAATCTAAATCGTCATCTTCTGGTCCTGATGGAATTCCGGGATCTCTTTTGAAATCTTTCCCTCTTGAATTTTCTGCCTATCTCTATCTTATATTCAACAAGTCCCTCTCTTGTGTTGAGCTGCCTCAGGCATGGAAATCTGGCAGAATTACGCCTCTGTTCAAAAAAGGCGATCCCTCACTTCCAGCTAATTACCGTCCTGTCTCACTTCTTGTGTATGCGAGCTTATGGAAAAGCTAGTCTCGGACTACATCAGAGAGTTTCTTCATGCCACTAATTCCATCTCTCCTTGTCAGTTTGGCTTTCGTCCTGGCTGGTCTTGTGAACTAAAACTTGCTCTTGCCAAGTTTACTCACATCGTCGCATCATCCATTGACAAAGGAACTGATATTGATGCATTTTTCCTGGACTTCAAAACTGCCTTCGATGTTGTTCCACACAGGGCTCTAATGTTCAAATTGCAGGCTTTGGGCCTCTCTGCTTCTATCATCTCTTGGATTGATTCTTTTCTGAGCAACCGAACACAGTCTGTTTCTCTTGGTGGTGCAAATTCATCACGTTTTCCAGTAACATCAGGTGTACCTCAAGGTAGTGTGTTAGGCCCTCTTCTCTTTCTTATTTTCATCAACGACCTTCCTGATGTCATATCTTCTTCGAATATCATGCTATTTGCTGATGACTGTGTTCTCTACACGACCATTCAATCTCAATCTGATGTAAACTTATTGCAGGATGATCTTGCTTCCCTTGACTCTTGGAGCCTCCAGTGGGGCCTTGCGCTAAATGCATTAAAGTGTGTCCACGTCCGGTTCTCGACTAAGCTTCATCCCCTTCAATCCTCTTATATCCTTCCTTATTCGGCCGCTGTCTTGACCACCTCAACATCCTGCAAATATCTTGGTGTAACACTGACATCCGACCAGGGGCGCAAATCCCTCTTGAGATCTGGGGGGGGGTTTGTTGCCTCGGGGGCCCTTTTTTCACGAAATTGGGGCCCATTTGATGAAGCCCGCCGCAGGCGCAACGGGGTCTGGGGCAGCGCCCCATCGGGGATCCAGGGGCAGAGCCCCTGGCAGGGGTCTGGGGGACGGAGCCCCCAGAAGCTGAAGAAATTTTGAAATTCGAGTGTTCATTTGGGGTCCAAAATTGATGTTTCTTTCAAATTTTTGGGACCCAAATGAGCCTTGAAATGATGGGCGCACTTTTATGGTTTTGCAAATTTGAGGGCCATTCGCAACAGGCCTGCACGAAAGCCTGAATTTCCAAATATGTGTGTGCAAGAGACGTTTTTCTGAAATTCACGAAAGCAGATGCAAAAACAAAATAGGTATGTCTCCAACAAAAAAGGTCAAGAGGAGGAGTAAAATTGTGAAACACAATTGTGAAACAAAGTCGGGGGCACGCGGGGTCTGGGACGAAGTTCTTGGCTCAAGTGGGATGCCAAGGGACAGAGCCTTGCAGAGTTTCAGAGCCGTTAGCAGGGTGTCTGGGAGTACCACAGAGGTGTGATAACTTTTAGGCATTTCAACATGCATTTTGGTCCGGATTTTTGCTATTTTGACCGCCATTATGGCCAGGGCTGGGTGGTCAGGCTCATACATACGGTATCATTAAAATGTGTACAAAATTCTCCCATATGTAGATTCAGGCCATTGCAGGTGCTTTGTGTTCATTTGTTTTTTCTTTTCCACTGGACAAACTT
>JASGXE010005163.1:0-22920 GCA_030068105.1 Sinentomon sp. SZTP_YWyxl | reverse complement strand
CTGCAATAACTTGTACAATGATGCTTTATTTAATAACAATTTTGGCGAAGTGCTGAAATCCTTGCAATCGGTAAGTGCGATGCGATAAGTCGCTGGCGAGAAAGGGCTCTGGATTGGGTCCTCTGGAGTTTTGAGAAAGAGCCTCCAACTTGTAATCCTGATTGAGCCACATGCTCGCTCAAATGCAAGTTGGATTAGGTTTAGTGGTTTGGTCTTGCATCTGAGACAACTTAAAGTTGAACGTTCGTTCACCAACAAAAGAAAGTGAAATCAGATCTGGCTTCACCCATTTCATTGTTGGCAAAACAAGGCATGGGGGTTTCAATTGTCCCTCCTCGTGTGTATCCAATAACCCGAAATTTCCTTTAGATCATGTGGCTACATAGTTGCACTCTTCGTGCGACCTTGATGCATGCAAAACGAGCACTTCAGGAGGAAAGTGGCTGATGAGATGGGGGTCCTCTCCTCTGGAGTTTTGCGCATGTCCTTGAAAGGTTCTGCCTCCGAATTCTTTTGACACATTCCTTTCTTATCTGCCTCAAGTTTTTGAAATCATGGATCGCCGTGTTTTTTTGCGCGTGGTTTCTGAGGAACTATATATGTTGTGGCAAATTCTTGGAATTGTCAAAAATGTATTTCCAGCGCTACACGTATAAGGCACACCATTTCGAAAAACACCAACGCATTTCAACATGTGCAATGGAGCTCAGAATGAATTTGCACTAATTTGTGTTTGCACAGTTTTACTGGTTATTTCCCTTTCCTTTCAACGAAGAGAAAAAATTTGCATCCTGAAAAAAACATTTTCATCTGTGAGTTTTTCAAGAACTTTTGAACAAAAATGAAATTGACATTCATGGTAGGTAACGGTGGGTACCTAACCGCCGGGGCATCTGGCCGTCAGACAAATGCCCGGCTCCCACCTAAACCCCAAACCATAACGGACGCAAACGGACGGATACGGGATATCCACTGCAGCCAAAGAAAGGTCCGGCTGCCATGATGACTGGTCCTCATTAATCTCTCTCTCCGATAAGTGGGGCTGTTTATGCGTCATATTATGATTTGAGTGTGTTCAGTTTTCTGAGGAGTACTTTTCCTTTAATTTAATTTCATTTAATTTCACAATACTGCCCCAAATAACTTTGGGGGCAGGGAGCACACGCTCCAAAGTACCTAAACATCCGTTTAGCAACATCGTCAAATGGAATAAAAACAAATCAAAACAAAAAGTTAACCAAGTAGAAGCAAATGGCATCAGTGAAATAATGTGTGAAATGCATGAGAAAACGCTCCAGTTTCAGTTATGCACAGAATTTGAATGGGGGGAGAGAAAGTGCCTCAGGAGTGCTTTGGAAACAACCGAGATGGAGCGTCAAGGGAGTTCCATTCTCTTATTGTTTTTGGAAAAAATGAATTCAGATGAAAATTGTGCCTAGGACACATAATTTGACTTTGGACACATAATTTAAGGAGTATTTTACCTTTTCCAAAGCCCACAAGGCGGCGGCGTAATAAAGATTTAGTGTGTTCACACACACAAGCGGTGCAGAAACCAAGCTTATCTTGCGCGAACACGGTGAAAAGGCAAAAAAGTGTGGCGTGAAAACTCCATTGTTTCATTTCAGACAGTTCATTAAACAATAAGAAATGACTGATTCTCGCACAGCACTCATTTTTAATTGTTTGTTGTCCCGCTTTGTTGTCCCTCTGGATAACGCATTTCGCTGCACTGTGATTACATCATTCATCAATAATTCAGCCATTCATTCCCCATTCAACATCAATTCATTCAAGGCTGTGGCTGTGTGTGAGGATGAAATGCATTGATAAAAACCAAAACACTTTTTGCGCATGGTTAATGGTTGTTGCATGTTTGCAAATAGCAACCAACGTAAACAGGTACATTTCGTTGTATGTTGGTGCAGAATGAGCATTTCAACAGCTCAAATAACATGTTGCGGAAAAGTCATCTGATATGGCATTCAATTTATGCAAGTCTCAAAATTCCTGCATCTCCATCCATCCATATCTCATAACACAGAATTTTGTTTGCGCAATGGCGCCCAACTGCGGACAATGATTTCTGTGCTGCATTCTCAGCATTCAACGCGTGTCAGAATGTTTTTTTTTCTGTGTGCAATGTTTCTGGCCGTTGTTTTGTCTTTGTGACCGCGATTCCTTCCTGGCACACGCCCGTGCTCTCTCTCGGTGCCTTTCCGTCCATTAAATCCACAATCTGGAACATGCGAGCATAGTTTCTTTGGCGAAGTTCCAAATCAAATTCTGTTGCAAAATTATTCATTTCTTTTTCCTTCCCTATGTGACATGAGGGGCAAGCACCAGGAACGGAGTTGTGTTGTGTCGAGAAAATTGGGAGGCTTAATGTTTGGCCCTCGTCGGTTGGGCCCATCACCATTTCTTAGGCTCTGAGTAAACGCCTGCATTCAGCATTGCAGTTTCTCGCAGGTGGAAATCATCCGCATTGCAGGAAATGCTTTTGCGTCAAACGCAAGCGGTTTTAAAAATTCGGTCATCAGTGTTCTTGGTTTTTTTCGAACGCGACGGAAAGTGTTCATCGGTGGCTGATTTCATGATGGGTTGACAGAGCTTCCAATGCCATGAGATGCTTACGAGCTGGGGTTTTCCATCCATCATGCATTTTCCAAACCACCACTGAATCCAATTTGCGAATAATGGGTAAGTTTTATTTTTCTTGCAAGTCATTCCAATGACCTTTGGAATCGATCACGACAATCTTCCGTTCTCTATGGAAACCCCGATTTAACCCCACATTTTGTCCCAATTTTGACCACTTTGTCAGCAGGTGTGACATCACTTTGTCAACTTTTCTCCAGCTGGGTTCTGAGATTATGAATGGTTTTTCTTCTTGGACCGTTGATTGCTCCACTGAATGCACTGCGGAGTAAAGGGGGAGCGAAGTCAATTTGGAATTTATATCTCCTGCCAAGAACTAATAAATCTAAATGTGAAATGAATTTGTAAATTTGTTGTGGGGTGGGGCGTTCGGGTCTCTAGACGTGCCCTTTGTAGGGTTTATGGGTGGCCTCATTGCAGTTTTGATCCCAACATACAACTTTGATTTGTGAATATGGTACCGATTGCAAACGAAGCTACGCGATACATCCTGAAGAAGGAAAGCCAAAATTCTCAAACATGCTCAGAAAAGAAAAAACATCTGGATTGGTCCTTCCTTATTGAAAGGCAAAGATAAAAATTGGCGTTTTCTGCACCTCTTTTCGATGTTTGTGGACTGACACATCAATATTTTGGCAAACGATGGACGGTCCATCACAGACCAACTTTGTCGGATAAAAATAGCGTGTTTTTTGTTTGAGAGATATCTTTGCGCTTTTCTGGACCTCATTTTCATTTCTTGCGCAAAACGACCAACCCTAAAAATGTTTTTGAATCAAAACTTTGCAAGGCTGTGAGTGCCGGGAGGCCAGAATTCGGCGTCTGCAAAGTGCAAGCACGCCACTGTGCAGAAACCTGGTTGCCACACCTTGTTTGCTTTGAAAACTTCAAGCACGTTGATGTGCATCGAAAAGAGCAGTTCTGGTGTATGCTGACACGTTCATTGCAAGTCAACGAGTATTGCTGTCACGTTTCATGGTAGTCGTGTTTCAAAACGCCCGGCCCTGAAAACAAACACTGAAACACAAGATAAATACGAATGGTTGCATATGCCTGCCAACGGTGCCTGCATACTTTGTCTGATCATGAAAGTTCTGCTGATGTTCGGTTGGTGTTTGACTGGTTTGACTCGATAATCTCACCTACTCTCGCCTCAGATCTGAGTGAGGAAGGAGGCTGTTGCGGATTGCGCAGCAGCGGAAGGAACAGTGAAAGAAGAATCAAACCGGGCAAGACGAAACAAATATGAAATAATGAGCATCAGTCGAATCGGAATGTGGTTAAATTTCTCCGGGAAAATGCATTTGTTTTGTAAGTGGATCTGCGAATCCAGCAGAGAAGGGCGACCGGCGAAACCAAATCTTCAACTGCCCTTCTCATGAACAAAAAAAATACCTCCAGCTCGTTCCACTTGAAGATATGAGCTAAGAATGCTCTCAAGTATGCTTGGAGTGAAATCAGATTTCCTTCAACAATGAAAACTCGATCGAAAACTGCAGACTCGGCACAGAAATCAAAGTTTCGCTGAATGTTTTAATGGAAAAGTGAGAAGCATTCTCAGTATAAAATCTTCAAATGGAACGAGGTTGTAATTGGGCAACTGTCGTTATGAGTTCGCCAGCAATCCGCCAGTATTACTGCGCCACATCATTCCGAAGACTCCAATCTTTGACAAAGTATTTTGGCGACGAGGGGCGTTTTATAGTGTCCGTGGGCAGGGCCACCTTCTCCAATAGGCTAGCTAGGTTCGAGCCTATAGGGGCGAAATGCACAGAGAGGGCGAAATTTTTTAAAATTCTAAGAAAAATTATTTAATTTTTTTTTTAATTTTTTTTTAAATTTTAAGAAAATTCTTCAAATTTCAAAATTCATATTCAGTTTGTGTTTAACTTGTGTTGTGAAACGGCCACATGCAAAACGGCGAATTTTTGTTTTTCCTCCATGTTTTAATATTGCATGGCGTGCTTTCCTCTATCTTGTTGTCGGAGCCGTAAAATTGGGACAAAGTCGACTTTGCCCAAGAGCTCTTCATCTTTCTGTCAAGCCGGTGCCAAGTGAGTGCCTGTCTTCCCTTGCGGAGATTTCCTGAAAACCATAAGAGCCGATGCAGCAAACTTCCGTGGGAAGTTCAAGTCAGGATATCTTGCATCCCCAACACACTCGTATATGACCCCCTTCCTCACATTTTTCAATAGCGGTTGGTCACATTTTGTCCTTGGAGCAAATAAAATTTTAAGACGAACTCCCTCGTTGGAGTTGGATTTGGCGCACAACATCTCTAAATCCACACATCAGGCCAACTCATCCTCCAGCGCTTGCCATTTTTGTCGTTTGCTACCACAAAATTGCTGATATGAGCAAATGAGAACGCATATCCTGCACCAATTGATATGCAAATTGCATGTCCTGCCTTGGCACACTGCGCACCTCAAATTTAACCAAATTCTGTTGCGCTGCCGAATAATGAAAAGAAAATGCAGCAGAACAGCAAAAATCCAATCTTTGATCATTTTTCCAATTTTGATCACCGTCTGCAAAGGTATAAAAACTGCAAAAACTTATGGTACCTTGGCATCGCAATTCAACTGATGCTGATACTTGCAAAGGGAAAGATCCTGAATTGGGCTGAATATATTCCGGATATCTATAACTACCTAGAGTTTTTGGATCTGATCTGGCATTGCTTGTACTTTTAAAGCACGTATTTGATCTGCATTGTGGAAAAAATCTCGCTCCGCTCCATAACTTGGCAAAATACGGGATTGAAGCACAGCTTAGCATTTGACATTGAAGCATCTTGGAGCGAAACTATGGAATTGAAGCATTTCGTTGCAATCTTCACCAGATTGCGAAATTCAATCAACAATATAGGCACAAAATGTTAATCATGTAGCCACGGAAATTTCTTCACGATGGATGAGCTTTTCGTCGAATGTTTTCGTTTTGCTGCATATCACTTCATTTTATTGTTTGACCTGATTTCATTTTATTGTGATCTGACGTTCAACTTCATTGTTGAGATTTGAAATAATAATTAATATGAATCCATTGCACACATCGACAGGTCCAAGCAAAAAGTAAAATTTTAGATAGGTACCTTTGAAAATTTTGGTTTCCATCCAATTTTCCATAAAGTTTTATTCCATTTCTAAGATTGGACCCACGCTGCCATGTTGGAAAAATTTTCCCTATTCCCAAAAGAAAAAATAGCTCTTGGAAATTAATGCTGAAAACACGCCGGGGGCGGGTGGGGGCGAAAACTCAAACACTGCCTAGGGGCGAAAAATAGTTAAAGGTGGCCCTGTCCGTGGGGACAGGCCATGCTAATAATTGGCCCCCAATTTGGCTTCATCAATAGAAATGCAAGAATAGAAAGCTTCCGACAGAGACATTTGCTGTTGCTGGGATCTCAAACTCAGCAAAAAAGTAAAAAATGGCTTCTTTCGAGATTTCAACTTTGAGAAATCGACAACAAACTTGTCAAGGCACACACTGAATCCATAAACTCATCTGCAACAGAATATTCTGCAATGCAGACATTCGCACATTTGAACTTTTGTGGCACGTCTTTTATTCTTTGCTCTCGAAGGTGTATCGTCGCAGTTGATCACGACGATGGTTGAAAGAAACGTCACCGCAGCATGGAAATATTGAAAATTTGCAAAAAAAGGCTGTATCCAAGTTGATCGCATTCGGTTGCATGACAATAAAAAAAGACAAGTGTCTCCTGATGAGGCTTCTGACTGCATCAAATACCAACCAACACAAGCAAATGAATTCGGCCAGGTTTCCATTTTTTCTTATTTTATTTCTTTTCTTGCAATTTTTAAACTTTGGACGGGCACAGACATTTGTCCCAGGTCACGATTTGTTCTGTTCTGTCAATTATATATAGATTTACTCCCTGCGTTTGTGGATATTTCAGCAGTCACGTTTTTGCTTCAGAAATGGGGGTATAGACTTGGTCTCTGAGGTGGGTCTTCGGCCTTTCGCCTCAAATAACGATCACTTCAGAACTGCATGCGTTAATTGGTCTGCGCGGTTCTTCAACAAATTTATTTCATTGATTAGAAATTCCTTTCCTGATTAGAATTGTGGACTTTCTCCATTGTCGTATTCTTTGCAAAAAATGATTTGTGATAAAAATTATTCCCATTTTCAGCAAATAAAATGTTTGTTTTTGTGTGCAGCTTGTCGGTAAGACGGTAAGTCAATGCGTTGATGATTTCAATGATTTTGTTGGCTTGTCCAGCAGTCCGATCTCAGCCCATATCCGCAAGAATAGCTTGAACGAATGGGACTGAAAACAGGAGGGATTGGAAGCTCAGAAGCTCCTAATTTTCCATAAAGCGCGCAATAAACTGGGCAAAACTTACCAAACTAACCTAACCCAGCCTAACCAACCTATTTTAATGTATAACCAACCCAACATATCCTGGCCAAACCCAAGCCAAACCAACCTGACCAGTCTGAACAACCTGCCTATAAATCAACATGACCAAAATTTCATCAGGAGCTTCGGAGCCCCAGCCATTTCTCTGAGAATTGTTTAGACGCATGGCTGCAAAAATATCTTCGTCTGCATTGTGCACCATTCCAAAAATGTGTCTGCTGCTTTTATATGCTCGAAAATGACAATGGTCAGATTTAGATGGCGAGACTTGGACGAGTGTCACGATGCTTTGTGATTTGTGAATTTTGGATTTTTTCTGAAAAATGCTCTCAGCACTGAAGCATGTTGGACGAAAATTGGAATTGCTTATTACAATGCGGATTGCGACAAAAAGGTCCAACGAAATAAAATCATTTTTTCAAGAGGAACGTGGTTTCATTTTTGTGCGTGTGCTGAACTTCGCAAGCTAACCACATGAACATTGATCTCGCTGTGATCCACGAACTTTGATCTCTGTGATTCAGTCGTTTTTCGAAGTCAGAATTAGTCAGCAATTGGGACTCAAACGAACAGATGTGTTCTGTCGCGTTTGAAAGAGACCCAACAATTATTTTTGTTCTGATTTCGCTGGAAATGACTCTTCATTGGAGAGCCGAGAAAATTTTTCACTTTTTCAGAAAGAAACATTTTCACAGAAAAGAGACTTTTCACCGTTTCTGGCGAGTTAGTTGCCCAAAACATTGAAGGGGAGGTGAAAACTTCCATGTTTTGAGCAGGTACTTACACAGAAATGTTGTTTCGACAGTGGAAATGGCTGATGCTTTATGCAAACATTCATCGTGGACTTTTGCCATCCCGCGTCAAAACCAATAATGCAATTTGCAAAACCATTTTTGAGAAACAGCAGAACAACAGTGCAGCGTTGCCACCAGGGCCTTATCGGCTTGGGGTCTCAACCCCCCAGAAATATCTTCCTGATTTCGCCCCTGAAATCCTCATTCAGAAAACTCCATGGGAACCCGTTGCCATAGGCGGAAAAAAGCGCCGAGAGCCTGTGTCCGCACCTTCCCAGCAAAATTCGATTCTGATTCGACCGGAATGGCATATTGCCCTGACGCTTACTCGTACCCCAGTTTTGATGTTAAAATTTAATTTCTGTGGTCAAAAAATGGAACCTTAACCATTGCTTGCCTGGAGTCAGGTGGACCAGACACCCGATGCTTGATTCTGCATTTCTCTCACATCACAGAGCAGATTCTGATTGCGATTGCGACCTCAAACTTCCGAGCCACATTCAATTTTGGCGAACAATGCCGGTAATTTTTGGACAACCAAACACAACACAAAAGTGTTGCAAAATTCAATTTGAATAAAAAAAATATTTTTGCCACCATGTTAAATCAAATTTTTCTAAACACAAAAGTTATGAAGCAGGTATTTTATCTCATGTGCAGGCTCAGTCACAAGTTATGTGAGCGAATGCCCAGGCAGCAGAGGCTCAGAATATGAAAGATGAAAGAGGAACAAATTCCGGCTTACTGGTTTCATTTCATCGGCGCATAATGGCGTCCGCGCAATGCAATTTCTTATCTTCCACACACAATACTCGTATTTTGCCAATTTTGTGGCTGTTTTTCACAAAGAGGCACTTTTTCAGTATCTCCCGTGACGCAAACAACAGCCAATGTTGAAATTGAATTTCCTGAAATTCATTGTTGCTTTCATGAGTTGAGATAAAATTTTCTTTCAGAATGGATTCATAACGTTTGCTTGCCTCATAGCATAGTGCTCACAGACCAACAGGGTGGACGAACAAGGCACGAAAGGACAATATGCTCACCCCGTTCATACGCAGAGCAATCAAACAGCAGCAGGGATTCAGACATGTGTCGCTCTTATCGTGTGATCTCGGAAATACCGTGGATATAATGCCGTGAACTGAAAAGATGCTTCGAAACACAGTTGTGGTTTTTTAGACCGATTGCGTTGAATTTTAGATGCGTTGAATTTTTCGATGCGTTGAATTTTAGATGCCGTTGAATTTTTGATGCCGCTGCATTGTTGTAGAATTAATCCCCCTCATTCTACAACGGCCAGAGTCCGTTGTGGATTCAGGGGGGTTAGATCCGCAACGGATGGAATCAGGGGGATTAATTCTACAACGGACTCTAGCCGTTGCAAAATGAGGGGGGTTACGAATAATTCTACAACGGGTGCAAGCCGTTGTGGAATGAGGGGGATTAATTCGACAACGGACTCTTACCGTTGTAGAATGACGACGGATTAATTCTACAACAATGCAGCGGCGTTGTAGAATGAGGGGGATTAATTCGACAACGGACTCTTACCGTTGTAGAATGACGACGGATTAATTCTACAACAATGCAGTGGCGTTGTAGAATGAGGGGGGTTAATTCTCACCGGTCGCGAGCCGTTGTGGAATGAGGGGGTTATCTCCATAACGGATGAAACCCGTTGTTGAATCAGGGGGATTAATTAATATTTTAGTAAAATCTATGGTATTAATTCTACAACGGACTCAAAAGCCGTTGTAGAATAAGGAAGATAAATTCTACAATAACGCAGCGTCGTTGTGGAATTGGGGGGATTAATTCGACAGCGGGATCTAAAATTAAACGCAACACCGGCCAACAAGTTAAAATACCCAAGTGAAAAAAATGCAACAGCAACAGTCACTTCACTTCATGAGAAGCAGCCAATTTCACAAGCCCAGACACATTTTTATGCCCTGCAGGATGTGTGACCAACAAAAATTTCAGAGCATGGCTGCCTCAGCAGACCCTGTACGGCTTTTTGCAGGACTTTTTGGGAAAGCGCATTTGCGGTTTTGTGGCCGCTTTTTTCCTTCTCGTGCATGTGCTCACTGGAAATTGATTCGTTCTCGCAAAAATGCCGAGGCTCTCACGACATCCAGTTTTGGCACGGAAATAAACCTAAATTGCATTGCAGAATTGCAAGATTTTTTCAAGTGGCTCCGCATTTCATTTCATGGGTTGGAGATGCACAACGAAGCTGATGAAAATCTTTATATCGAAAAGATAGACGGCTAAAACAGGATGGTGAACTAGCCTTTGCCTCACTGGGGCACTCGTCAGTCACCCTCATCCAGCTGAACGCTGGAGCGTCTCACCCGGAAGCCTGATTCAACTTTAGCTGGATGAGAGTGACTGACGAGTGCCCCAGTGAGACAGGGCTTTTGTTCAACATCCTGTTTTAACCGCTTTCTTCGTATTCAGCAGACGATGTGAATTCGTCTATCTTTTTGACATTGTGTCCTCGGCGATGCTCATGGCAGCCAAAGCGGCTTGTGATCTTGGAACGTGGTCCATGAGCAGACGCATGATGAAATGGATCTTCTTATGGTGATGATGGATGACGAGAGGTTGCTGCGGATTGGATCTGGTTTGACTGGAGACTCAGATTTGTGTTTTAAATTCAAAACGATGCGGGCATTTGTGCGCAAAAATGAGAAAGTTTTTTAATTTTGAGTTTGTTGTCACCATTTGAGAATAGGTAGCGACTGCCTTTTGCCCAGTGCAGCGCCGGCCAAAAACAAAAACTTACCTTAACTTGCCAGCAAAAGAAAGACAGAGCCGCGATTTTAAATTTTTTTCCCAACTTGTGTCGGGTTTGAAATTTGATTTCAGCGTGTGATTCAGCGCAAAAACGTCATTCAAACGCCGACTGAACTGAGCCACTTTTAACGACGTCTATTTTGACAAGTCAACGCAGCTCTATAATAGGTGGGTAGATACATCCCCCAGTCCCGCAGTATGTCCTCATGAATTCGGCATAATCTGCTAAACTGGAAGTGGGTCAGAATTTGGGCAGCCTTTCTCCCCTTTTCTTTGGATGAGAATTCAGGGACATTTTTTGCAAAAACTCTCTCAGCATTGGGAAGATTCAAAAGCGAGACAGACATCGCTTAATTTTTTATTCATTATTTTGATTGACCTTTCTTGCTCGTTCCAGCTGTGCTATGGAATGGAGCGCTCGTTCTTCAGAGGGATTTCAAAACAAAAGTTTATTTGCGTTTTCGTGAATTTTCGAATCAGTCCTTTAGGAGCTTCAAACCAATTGTGAAACTGAGCAAAAACTAAAGAATTCTGCACGCAAAGCAGGGATTCAGGTGCTTACAAAGCATGGAACCTAGAACCATTTCCAGTGATGCCAGTGCCATGTAAATATTGTGTAACGTGAAATTAAATCCCAGCAGCAATGTCGGCTCAGTTGCGTTCGGTGTCATTTTACTGGCTAAGTTTCGTTTCCTCAAGTGTTTTTTCCTTGCAGCGTTTTTCTTACCATGGTAGAAAAACGCTGCAGGAAAAAACGCTGCAGGAAACGTAACTTTTAACCAGTAAAATGACACCGAACGCAACTGAGCCGACATTGCTGCTGGGATTTAATTTCACGTTACACAATACAAAGTGTGACGGTATGGAGAGTTGATGTCGCGAGGTATGGCACTGTCAAAGGTCATTTCCCTGGTGTTTTCTTAGATTGTGTCTTCTTGCAGTGTCAATCAAAGAGAACAATACCTCTGTGACATGCATGCAAAATTGTTTTTTTTTTTTTCGTTTTCTCGCGCATCAGCTTCGCATGCCTTTCGGACAGGGCGAATTTCCGGCGAAAGGGACATGGTGCGAACACCTCAATTTCTTCTCAGTCATCTGAAAAAAAACGTTCCAAGAAATTCAGTTTTTCAAAAAATTCCATTTACCATGGTATCTGGTCACTGTGCACACAAAATCCATACACCACAAATAATTGCAGAGGCTGAATTGCGGACCGCAGTTTTTTCAAACATGCCGGACGCAAACAATCAGTGGCATTACTTTTTGACAGATTTTTATCTTTTATCTGAGACAGGTTTGTTTTGACTCGTCACTTGTTTGGGTCTTGGCAATTTTTGCCGCCTGACCTGTTTTTCTCATCAGATGATTCGTTTTGAAAATCAGCAAGATTACCTGCAAGTGCCTTTTTCTTTTCATTTCTTTTTTTTTTTGTTGTTGTCTCTTCAAACTGTGCAGTGCACAATATCTCTACGTTTTGAACAGTATACGAGTACCTATCTTCTTTTTGAACGTAATTGAAATGACGTGATGCTGATAAGACCAAAACCAAACGAACAAAGGCCACAGGCTGAGCAAGCTTCGTTGAGATTGCCAGTTTCATTTTTCGCAACTCGCAGCAACGCAATTGAATCAGAACAGTCAGCCCGCAGTAGTGCTCGCAGAAACCATAGTCGAAATCCATCATTTCCTTTCTGACAAAAGGTGGTGTCCGAGAATCGTCCCCCTTGACGTGATCGTTGAAGCCTGTGTGTTGTCAATGTTGTTTTTTTTTTGCATCATGCGCCTCGTTGACAGTGCATGGTTTTGACAGGACATGGTTTTGGCAACTTGGCACAATCAATGAATGGGCAGTCTGTCTGCTTGATCGTTGATCGTATGGTGTGCACGCTTGTTCATGAAAAAATGGCCAGTTTGTCGGTGAACCATCTGGCCAAAGTTCTGCATTCTGGCCAAATTTCTGCGGAAATTTAAGAATCTCTATGTTCTCATCAAAAAATTTGAATTTCAGTGATTTTTCCACATTGCAATCAGCTCGCTTTTTGGCACCAGGCGACGTTTCAGCATTGATTTGCCAACATCAAAAGCCCACAATCTTTGTTCCGCAAAAACTGCAGCAATAACGGCACGAAAATTTCAGTCTGCTCGTATGCGAGCAAAGAATGAGACACTGCGCTCAATTCGTCCAGTCCATGTGCTCAGGTGTCTCGAAATGTGAAGTCGTTGCAAAATATTGCCAACGGTTTTGCTCTTTGCCATTTGTTACTTGAGATCTTTTGGTTTCCAACATGCCTTCACCAATATATGTGCAGATATTGCGCTACGTCCTCCAAGAAAATTGCTGTTTCTGAAATCTTGCCAACACTTTCTGGATAAATATCGTTTTCAGACCAATGTGAGACCAATGTGTCCCAAAAACAATTCGATTGAGATGTTCCAATGATCTGGCAAGAGAGTCACATAAGATTAACAAACAATGAGTCCTGAAACAATAAGCATGCAATAAGAATAAAATGGAAACCCAGATGACAGTTATTTCTTTAACCTTTTATACGAATACAGACATTTCTACATTGTATTTCAAGATAGAAACAAGAAATAGTTAATAGCTTCTCATGAGCAGCAACGGAGATTTGCATGCCCACATGGGCCGCATTCAGTGCAGACTTGGGAAGCCGCAGTTCACCAGCTGAACAAATTTTCTTGTGTCAAATTATTGTTCGAGGGAACTGGAAACACCCGATTCAAGAAGTTATTCAAGGCATGCCACTGATCTACCGGCCATTTCTTTTCTTTTCACTGGCGGCAAGCCTTCCCAAAGGCCTTGCACATTGTCCGATTTTACTCATCTCTGCAGGTGTGATGTGTGGAGATGGATGATCTCGGTTTATTTCTTGAGCCCATCTACTTATAAGCCCATGGCTTCAGGTTTACCTCTTGTGGTGTGAAACGATCTCAATATGCCTGACGAACTGAAACATATCTGTTGCTCGCTTTATTTCTGAGGTGCATCCCGTGTTTACCTCTTTTCCTTACTTCCCGATAAGATAATTTAGTGATAAGATTAAAATTGTTAGTTTTTTTTGGATATTTTTGGTATTCCCAAGTTTTATTTTGGCTTGAAGTTCACGTCACGCCTTGAGGAGTTTGCATTGTTTTTGAATGTTGTTTCTTGTCTTATTATTTTTATTATTATTATACAATAATAACATTCAATACTGCTTCAAAAAGAAATGGAAGCAGGACAACAGTCAACATGAAATGGTCAATTATCAAGTGAGGAAGGAAAAAATCTACGGATTGTTTTGTGGTGTGACTGCCTGTGAAGCAAGGGCACGGGAAACAATCGGTGATGCTGCTGGCAAGGAGTTCCAATCTCCAATTGTTCTCGGGAAAAATGAATGAAGGTACCGGTTTGTTTTGCAAAAAGGAACATTGAAGGCCAGACCATTGTCAGTTCGGCGTTGGATAGGCTTAACAACGTACTTTGCTGGCATGCAGAAATTTAAGGAGCGGGTGAATATATCGCAAAATAGCTTGAGTCTGTGGTCACGCCGTGTCTTATTGGTGACAAGTTGTTTTCTCATTGTGTGACTACATTACAGGCTGCGAATGAAACTCATGCATGTCACAATTTTATCCTTGGGGTGGCCCGGAAAATAGGGCATTAGCCTTTGCAAGCAGGTTTGTGTCTTTGTTATGGGTGTTCACCATCGGACGATCTTCGATGCGACTTTTGACGACATCGCCAGAGCATGGAGGATATCCTCTATGCTCTGACATCGCTTCGGCAATGACAGTTTTTCGTGCGAAGGTTTGGGAATCGTTATTCAGGATTTTAGCAGACCGCGCGGGTGGGTTCATGGCTTTTTGAACGCGTGTTGATTCCAGTGATCTGCAGAAGATTTGGTTCCACTTCATGATTGGTTCTTGGCTTCTTGACAGCGAGGTTGAAAGAGTGAAATTGCAACGCTGGAGAACACAGGACAGTATGTTGTACAGTACCCACTGACAAAATCTGAAAAGCAACATTTTTGGAAAATTATTTTCGTTGAGCCCCATCTTTAAAAACCGAGAACAATGCGAAGGTAGATCCCGCGAAGTGATTCAAAGATGGTTGATTCATTTGTGAGGTCTACCGACCAGCAATGATCGCTCCCTCCGTGATGAGCGCCGAAAAAGTCGTGCAAGTGAACCTGCATGATTTTCGATCACAAACATTGCGAGCAATGACGTTGGTCTCTCCAATCTCCAGCAACTCATTCGACTTTGGCTTGGCCGGAGAGCTTCGGCCACATTCGGTCCAAATACGAATACACCTGGCCAGGTGGGCCTTCCCCAAAACTCACTCACGAGATACAATGACGCGTATGGATGCATGGATGCTGATGTTGAGTTTGTGTTCACTTTTCTCAGAAATATTTCGTCTCGGCTGGTTCTCAACTCCTATTGCTCTTGGCTGGTCCTCGGTTTGGAATAATGAGTACGTTGACCTTGATGTTCAGTTGGTTAACTCGCCCTCGCCCTGCCCTGTACAGTGGAGAAATTTTAATGTGCTCACAAGCCAACATGTTTTTTCTATTCAAATCTTGCCTTCGTTGTTCAAGATCAATAAAAGTGCCACAAAGAGAAAACCTTTCATTTCTGCCGCAATGTTGACTTTTTGCAAAATTGCATTGTTGTTTCGTCTGACTCCGTGCGCTGCTGTCCCATTTGCTTCGTGTATGAGTACGTTAATATTTATCTGCATGTACACAACCACAACCCATCTTGCTGACCGTAGCGAAAGAATGTTTGCCGCGAAGTCAAGTTTTTTAATTCGATTCAAATCCGTGTGTTTCAAGCTTCAGGTCTCAGGACAGAAGAATAGAGAAACCACAGAGATAAATTGATTAAATTCCTCTTGTCCGACCGTCGAGTCACTCGTCACTCGGACCAAGAAATTAGCGAGAAAAATTGTTTTGTCGCCACACAGTGTCGTGCTTCTTTCTTCCACAGCTTGCAATGACTGCAAAAATAGCCTATGCATAAATGACAAAGTATGCAGGCAATAAACAATATTTGCTCTACGAGTACATCATGCTGTTACGTGTTGAAAGCTAAAAAGCACGCAAAGCCCCTCAAGCTATTGTTGCAATTTGAGCATATCTGGAAACAAACACATCCGGAACTTGATTTTGGCACGCCCAATGCCCACAGAATGTCATGGTTGGCTTGGATTTTGACCAATTGTTTCGTACCCTCCAAATCGAAATCTTAAGCATCGCTGGACACCTCCATAACTTCCGATTCCTGAAGAGTTCTTGGATTCCTGGCACAGAATATATTTTTGTGAGCCCCTTCTGAAGTTATCACCAGTGGTAAACAGGTCCGATGACCCGGTGGCCACAGTTCCTGCTTGTTGGCATTTCCATTCTGAACACTTCGTGAATTGCAAGCAAAGGTCACGTTTGCACGTGAACCGACCTCTGCGTCTGGATTCTCCGATTTAACTTTCTGTGAATGCATATAACCGCATTGTTGAAACCCTTTAACTGTCCAGAAATAAAAGACTATTTTAGTGTAAGTGTTTTTTAGAAACCTTCCACTTGGGTAATCGGGGTATGCAGACAGAGCAAGAAAAAACGGACGGATGGACTTTCGGTCCGTTTTTTACCTCGATTGGTTGGCCCAACGGGGAACTGAAGCAGGGCTGAACGGTTATTCATCAAATTCTTGTGGCGGCTGCAAGTGTTATTTTTCGTTTTGTATGGACCACACCCATTTTCTTTTAACGCGACTCCGCAATGCAATGGATGCCAATTCCAAATGGGTTGCGGTTGACACAATGGGCAATTGATTCCCGTTGCCATCAGTTTCAGTCAGTGACGTGAATCCATTTTTTCGGCCACCAGAAGAGTCAAAAGAGGGAAAACCTGTTCAGAGAGCAATCAACAAGAGAGATTCTTCCAATGGAAATGGTCCGGTGGAAAATTTACTCACCATCAGAGCAAACCCAACGTTTTCTTGCTTGCTTAAAATCCCTCACACACCGCCGTTTCGGAAACCCAGGCTTGTCGCCTTGCAGTGTGGTACAAATTTTCCGAAATTTTCCTTCCACCGAAAAAATAATGAAGCTTTGCTTCTGCGGCTTTTCTGGGGCATCTTTGTGCAAAAACATTTGTGGTCTTATCGAAAAACGCTGGAAAAAGGAAACCGCACAGCAATGTGCTTTTTATATTTTTTTTTTCATCCAGTAGAACCTGCGTGAATTTTGCCAGAAATTTTCGCTCTGAAAAGGCCTTTGGGTGTTGCGGCCTCGATCCAAACGTTTTGGCATTCATTCATGGCTGTGCAGGCTCAATTTGAGATCAATCAGGTGGAGATTGGAGAAAATGAATCGATGATAATTATCCGTCATACTGGAGGTTATGGTTTTCATACAACAGTGCCTAATTATTGGCAGTTTTAAGGGTTATTCCCCCTTTTAGTAAAGCCCCTAATTATTGGCTCTTTGGAGCGCAACGGAATTTTTTCAGGCGCATGGACTTTCTATGAGCAGAAAAAAGATTCTCCATCAAGTTTGTTCGACTGACTTTTGACGAATTCACACTCATCGTCTGGTGAGAAACAAAGCTGAATCACATGACAACCCTTTTTGCGAAGTCTCGGCCAGGTGCGCGATGCCTATGATGTTTAAATTTGAACCAGACAACGGAAAAACAGATATCAAGTTCAGTACCCATAACGAATAAGTTTGAGCCTATCATTACAATGGACCAACAACTTCAAATTGCGTCGCTTGGCTGAACTTCGTCACCCACACCCATCACCCCAGAATGACTATGAGCTCTTGCTCCTATGGTGTAACAAAATGCACTGACGGTTTGTAATAAAATGGCACACTTGGCTTTTTTCTGTTGTGTTTATTGTTGCCCTTTTCTGAAGGTTCGCTCCAGTGTCACAATGCTGGGAATTTTGGCCAAAACACACCGTCAGACTGCGGGTTTCAGTGAAAACTGGAATTTGAAAATCCGTTAGAAATACGAATGCCAACTCCAACATAAGCACCTACAGTTGGACAATCACCGATCTTGTTAATCTTAGAACTCCTGTATCGCTTGAGTGTTGTGCTGGTTCGGAAAGCATGAACCATTCATTCATTTGTTCGTTTTGTCTGTCAATTGCCTCCAATCTCCCTTCTTCCAGCACATGCGGACGGCGAGTTGCACACAAAGAGGGGATGGGATCATTTCCTGTCTTCTCCCCTATTGTATTTGGTTCCTTCCTATTTCCCTGCCGAAAACTTGCAGACGGCTTTCACAGTTGCAAGTGACTTCCAATCTTCAGAGCGAAAGCGTTTGATCGTCTGCGATTGCAAGTCAGCAACGAGTTGTTGCCGCGAGCTGCACAGCACCTGAAGCGAAAGCAGCTAGTGAATTTGTTTTCTTCACCTTGTGATTTGCGAATTTCCATGATTATTCCATGCGCTTCACCATCGGGATTTGGGCCACAACAGATATAGGGAATGTTCTTTCATTCTCTTGATCCAGTGTGCACATCTCACAAGAACATCATTTTGTGGGTCCTTCATTTTTTCATTCCCAGACTGAAAGTGCATTCTATCTTTGCCAAATCCATAGGCCTATCAATCGCAGGTCTTGATCGATGGTTCCAAAAGAGAATCATTTTGCTTCGGAAGCGCACTCCACGGCGATTCCAAACTGTTTGGAAATCCCATCATCAGAGCTGAGCACACGATGACCCGATGACCGACGAACGTTCCAAAGCATTCCAAGTCAGCTGTTGATCTGTTCAACCTACGCTTATCTGCCTTGGAACGTTCGAAATACGAAGAACAGTTTCAGCACAAGCATCTGAGTGTCCGTGTAGACTGATCACCGAAAATATTTTGCCTGATGCGCTGCTTCGCGAGTTCTTCTCCGTGCTCGTGGAAACCCGTGTTTGTTTTCAAAATTGCTTTATTGTTGGACTGGACGGAACAATTTCATTCCACTGACATTAATTTGTTCATCATCTAGCGCAAACCCGTCGGACCAAATATGGACATCGAAAAACATTTCGAATTAGATCCTGATTGGGAATATCTCTTGAGCACAGCCCTGATCGGGAGGTCCCCAAGGAGGGAAGCTTCTCGGAATGCGCTTCCGAAGCGCATTCAAAAATATCCGTCGATAGTGCCGCTTCGGGAAAGAGTGGGCCAAGTGAGCCAAGTGAATTCCTCTCCGATTGATGTGAGAAGGAACAATTACTGCAGGTGTTCTGCCAGGTTGAAAAATCAACGCATCAGAAGATTATGGAACGTTCGATGTTGTTTGGAAATAAAAAGGGGTGATCGTTACCACCTTCATGATGCTGGCTTCTCTGCCTCATCAGCAGGATTTCGTCGTCATTGAAGAGAATTGCAGACTTGTTCAATCTGTTGACGGATGCGAGAGTTTCCTTTCTCCTCTGCGCCTTAACGAAGGAGATTACGAGAAGAAATTGAGGTATACCTATAATCGAGAATGATGTAACGTTTTCACATGACTTGCAACAACACAGGTTGCAACAAAATAAATTTTGAGGATTCTCTCTGGGAATTTTTCCAGGAAATGGGAAAGCTTTGGAACTGAAACTATGCACTTTCACGAAATACTGACAACATTCCAGCCCAGAGGATTATCCGGTGCATATATGGGAAAATGGACGGATAATTTAACTTTATTTCCCTTTGAGAGCTTTTTGCTAAGGTGTACGCTTTCTCCAATCTAGAGATTCGCAGAATCTCAATATAACTCTTTGTCAATAGTCGCCGAGGTGCGGTCAGAGGTTGCAAAACTCGCCAAAATCCGAGACGAGCAAAAACTTTTCTGAACGAGCCAAAGAGCCTGTTCCTTGCTCCACGCACACACGCTCACTAGTCTCCAAAATCCGAGCTGGTTACAATCCCACAAAATGTCTCGTTCACAAGAACATTGAGGTCAAAGGTTAGATCAAAGTTCAACAATTTCCTTCAAAACGAGCCAAAATTTTCCGATCGAGCCACATGTTTCTGCTCACAACCTGAGCTGGTTTCGATCCCCGCAAAATGTCCCATTCCGTTCACCAGAAAAGTCAGATCAAAGGTCTTGCTTATATTGTAGCAAAATTTCGTTTTACGTTTGACCTTTGACGTCATTTTACTGATGAAAGAGCCGTCTTGCGGAGATTGCAACCTGTTAAGGTTATGGAGACTGAAATGCGTTGGGATCGCACATCTCTCGCTGAGGCGGACCGCACAATTCCGCAAAGCAACGTTCGTGAATTTTTTGCATGCTGTTTATGACCAGAAGAAGCTGTGTCTCTGTCGAGACTGCGTGAATTTGGCCCCAGTCAAAGGAAATCATGTCCAAATATCCAAATATTTCTCGGCTGGGTTTACCTTTTACCAGCAACGAATGCAGATGAAGGGAAATATTTTCTGAGAAAAGCCAGAAAAAAGCAATTGCGCAATCTCTCTTTTAAAGACACGCCTGTCACCCGTTATCAAACGAAGCGCCCGTTGTGACTGGCGATTTTGTCTTTCTGTTCTTTTCAGACGTGAAAGCGCCAATGAAAGTGACCATCAACCTCTTCCGAGGTTTGGTCCTTCATCCGAAGGAGAGGAGCTCGTGATTGTTCCTTCGTCCAGCGGCATCATGGACCGAAGAAAGGTAATTCTGCATGCATTTGGACCAAATTTATTGAATTCCCAACATGTTCAGCCAAATCTCTTCGAACATGGGAAAAACTCCAAAGGAATGTGTTGGAGTCATAGAATTTCAACGGGGTTTGATGCAGTCACACGTTGCACGTGTGCTAAGCGTTTTGCGGCGCATATGGATGCGCCGCGAAACGCAGAGCACATGGGCGAATTCGACCGAAAATAGAGTTTTTTGTCACCGCTTTGTTCGAATGGCGTTTCGTCTGAAAATTCGATTCAGTCACCGTTCGCAAAAATCTCAATACGAGCCAAAGGCAATTCGACAAAACACCATTCGGATGAAACGCCGTTCGGACAAAGCTCGTTCGGACCAAAGGCAATTTGGACTGGAAACCCGAACCAAACGCCGTTTGAAAAACACAACTTTCGACCTAAAATGCATTCGAGCCCAACAACGTTCGATCCACTTCTCTCCATCCATCCACGCGACGTGCATGCATTTGTGCTCGTGGTGGCTCCTTACTTAATTAGCTCTTTAATTAATTGACATTACTCCAGTTTCTTCCACCGACCAACACCAACTGTGCACCGTGATGGCGTGAATGCAACATCCAAACTGATGCATTCGAAGCTCCCTTTCTTCAAAACTTTGGATGGAGTTTGGCTTTGCACCCATTTTTGGGGAACAGATGCTCAACTTTGCGCCCTCCCGTGTTTTCAGTGTTGCGTCATCGTTTATGCTTTGATTTCACGAGTTTGATGTTTTGTGATTTCGCAAAGGCCTTTCGTCTGCTGCTTGTTTTGCAGCATCATTTCAGCCATTTTCGTGGTCCGTTTTCATACTGTTCTGCTTTGCATCTTTCATTTCAGCACATGACGCAACAAGCCAGACGGCGGTCTTCGGCAAACCTCAGGTCACCTCAGGTTTCTCGACCGCGGATGGCACCGGTTGCACTGCAAGGTTGGCTATTCAAGCAGGGCAGTGACGGGTTGATGCTGTGGCGACGGAGGTGGTGTGTCTTGGTGGAGTACTGCTTGTTTTACTACAAAGGTAATTTTTTAGAAAAACGAAGAAACCAGCATTGTTCTGGTCAAAACTTTCATGATTTGCATTTCACAGCCACGGACGACTGAAAGTTCTCTGTTTTTTACTATTTCACCTGTGAATGCTGTTGAAATTAACACATAAGAACTTAAAAAAGCTGATTTTACCTCCCTCCAATGAGAGGACCTGGCAAAACCCTATGGCGATGATGTCCTCACACGGATTGGTTTGAAGTCCACATATCAATTGCTGCACACCGCTTGCATTTCCAATGGTTCGCCAACAACCAATGGTATGGTTGAACAATTGAATATGGTTGCTCCATTTTGGTAACATTATGAATGTTGTTAACTATTTCGCACTCGAACATGGTTCCCATATGGTAACAACTGAATCGACTGCTCAAACTTGCTGCCCACAAAGTGCTGTGAAAGTGAGCTTAGCCAACTTTGAGCTTCCTTCCTTTTGTTGCACTTTTAAACACAATAGAAAAAAGGTGTCTGTCTCGGAAAATGGCAACTGATGTTTCTCTTAAGACTGGGGAACAGAATAAGTTATTATTGCATTATGTGACACCCTGTAGAAATGAAACTGTCTTTCCTCGTCGCTTTGAGTGCAATGGTCCCCAATGACCTGCGAATCTAAAAGTGTAAGAATAGGAAACGGCGTCAAAATAGGAAGGAGCGTTAATTAGCAGAATTTTTATTGTTCTGCGGAATTTCTTCCTCGCTACTCACTTTTTAATGGCCCCGAACCAATGTCCATTCATGGCCTATTTTGCATGCACGTGTGTTGTTATACCAATAATTGACAGGTGTATGTGACCATTCGCGCATTGCATTTTGTTGAATTTACCACTCTCTGTTTTAATATTGAAGGTCCAGACGAGGAAAAGTTGCTTGGCTCAATTCTGCTGCCGTCATACACGATAGCCGCATGCTCAAATGACGAGAAACTGTCAAGAAAATATGTCTTGAAGGCAGAACACCGAAACATGCGGACCTATTATTTCGCGGCCGAGAATGAGCTGGGCCTGAAGGAATGGGTGACCGCCTTGAGGCTTGCGTCGGCATTGGAGTTACCGAAAAGGAGTTTGACATCCTATGTGTAAGTTTCAAGCTTCCCCCTTTCCGAAATGCTCAATTTTTCGCTCTAGGGGTAAAACCCCACTCATGCTTAAAGATTTATAGCGAAAATGTGGTCTTTGTTCTGGCCTCCATGGTCTGGTCTTCTTGTTCTGGTAACAGCGCACTCATGCGAAAAGATTCATCGTGGAAAATTATCTCATTTTTGAAGTTTAGACATACCACAATACCGCTCATCGCTATTGAAGGCGGAGGCTGCGTTGCATATCTTTTCTGGGAGTTTCTAGAAGTTTTCTTGGGAACTCAACAAAAAAACATCATTATGTTTACTGCCACCTGTTCTGAAAATTTCCGAGTCCAGATACGACCCGTTTACTTGCAGTTTTAACAGCATTAATTATCTTTGGGAACTCAGTGCTACATCATCTTTTTCACTGACCAGTATAATACCGTCACTTTGGCTGGGGGAATAGCCACTTCAT
>JASGXE010005162.1:0-24985 GCA_030068105.1 Sinentomon sp. SZTP_YWyxl | reverse complement strand
CAAGAAAACAGGTCAGTAGGTACCTATACGAATAATTTTCACCTTAGTCTGTGGTGGTCGATGTCGAGGTTTACGTGGCCTTCTCGTTTTGGACTGCCTTTTAGTTATTGATCAAGAAAACAGACGCAAGATGTTTTTTGAATACCCGGTCCATAGGCAATTTATTCAGACTTTTGAAGCACGGGGCAATGGAATTCCCCATTTCACATGCGCCGCAAAAAACATTACATGAAGGAAAGCATTTAACAGCGCTTACGAGATCGGGAATAACATTGCCCCGTGCTTTAAAAGTCTGGCAAAAATCTCCAATGGCCCGGGTTTTCAGAATGGATCAGATACCTATTCGCATAATGCTGTGAAAATTGCCTGTTTTATTGTTTCTCCCTGACGGTTGAATTTTCTCATCATCTTTTTTTTTTCTTTTTTCTATCTTCATGCCTCCACTTTTGTCTCTGGTTCGTTCTGTCTCTGGTTGGTTCTGAGCGTTGGTTCTGAGTGTTGGTTCTATGAGCGTCTCTGGTTGGTTCTGAGCTTCAAAATAGTTGCGATAATTTTCACCTCCGCACCTGCGATCCAGTCAAAAAACCCTTTAAACCGCCATCAAAATATTTCAAAAAATGAGTTTTCAAAATGGCCGACGAAACGCGACGTGCGTTGGAGTTTGGGCTTCAGCGAACAAGACGACTCGTTCCAACTGTTTCTGTTGAAAACTGACCAGATTCTTCCAATGACCAATTACATGTGCCAAAAATTCGGAACCAGAAACTAGGTGCCAAAAGGCTGCAAAAAATTTGGCTTCGAAAATGTTGTATCGAAAAATCAGGTTCCAAATTGGTTTCCTAAAAATTTGTGTTAAAATTAGGGTAAAAAAGGTTCCAAAAATTATGTGCCAAAATTTGGTCTGAAAAATTCGGTTCCAAAAATTTCGTGCCCAAAACGTTTCGCCTGCGACTTTTTGGACTCTCAGAATGATTCAAAAATTAATCACGGATCCAAATATTTTTGCTTCATTTTTTTCATTTCTGCACGATACAAATGGCTGTGGCTTTCCTCGTCGTCCTGACCTTTGATATCGAGTGCTTTTCTATGCACATTCATAATATTCACCCAGCGACTATGCGAATGAGAGACGATTGTGCTTCCGGAAGTCCATTCGACGAAAGTCAAGCAATTCCAACGACTGAATTTTTTGCTGCAGACTCGTTTACGGAAATGAAATGGGCCAACAACAGAACAGCCTTGTTGCATAACAAGGCCTATTTTATTGTACAGGGTGTTTCAAAGTCACGGATCTCAATTTCTCCAGATACTCAGTGCCATATTCGTTTAAATGAATTCAGACGGACGGGCACTAAACTGAAATCTTGGAGTGCGGATTTTTTGTGACTGGGCAGAGTGACAAATTAGTCCAAGAGCTGCAATAATTCCTGCAGGTGGGTTTAGGAAAGAGAGAAAGGAAGCATTGCACTTAATTCTTTCACTAATAGCTTGCATTGCGCGATATTTTGCCGCCTTCCGCAACACCGTTCATTTCTTGCAATTCCCAATTGAGGCTCACATCACGGAAACAAGCAATTCTAACGGATGGACTTTCGAATGTTAACTTGAAGGGTTTTGGTGACTAATTTGAAACGTTGACTTGAAAGAACGATCTTTGGAGGACATTTTTGAGAAACAACTTCATTTGGATTCACTTCATTTAACCTTCTATCATGCGACTATGACTTCACAAAAACTGGTGAATACTCCAGCCTCTTATTTCAGGCTTAATTCAATAATTTCACACTGAACAATTTACAGTGCAGACGAAAATCTTGTTTCACTCACGAGTATTTCAAAACAAATGGCCCTAGTTTTCGGCACTTTGGCGCTTGTGTCGTGGAAACGTCCTCTTATTTCAAGACCACAAAGCCCTCATTCGCGGGAAAATGCTTCAGCACTAGCTCACTCGACACTATTCCAGAACGTGAACAAGGGAAAATGCGTTCCCTTAATAACTGTCCTGGAAAACACTGAACTTCAATTAGGCACTGATTTAATGTCTGGATTGTGTCTGAAATCCCGAACGATTCTCAGCAAGCAGTGCATGGTCACTTTCTTTCGAATTTCTTAAGAAATTCAATCTCAGTAAAAGACAATGGTCATTGGAAACCAGCCTCACACAAAATACCCAATTGAAATTCCTCAAAGGTCACTAAAATTCCCAGGCTGTAAATCACTTCCCGCAGGTTACTTAAACTTTTTGGCCCATCAAAAGAGATTTATCGTTGTGTTTCATGAGTGTATTTTGGCAGCACTAGAACTTAAACCGATCAAATCTCAGAGTTCAGTGAACCATTCAATGTTTCAGTGAAAAGTTTTCTAGAATTTCCACCGTTATTCCCCAAAGTAAGTTTAAGTTTCCCCCAGATAAATTATTCACAGTGATCAAAGTTCCTTATCCATTGACATGCGACTCTAAGATAAAAAATGGTCGACGCGAGAATTTCGATTTAAACGCAAGATTTTCGTTCTTTTTAAACCCATATTTCTCTGTGGAAACACTCCCTTTGCCATTGAAAATTATTTGACTCTCAGAAAGGTTTTGGGATTTTTTCGTGTTGGAGAGGAATAATTATGATAAAGGTTTTGAGTCTGTTTGCAATAAGCTGTCGCTTTCGCATTGTCTGATGAGGCAAGACGAGCTTATTTTACCTTCAGAGTGTGTGAATCATGCACGATGAGAGTCGAACTTTATTATTTTGCTGCCGGCATTGAATGAGACTTAGAATACAAATGGCTATAGCTCTGACCAAAACGTGACAAATTGCCTCACAGAAAAACATGATTCCTGCCTCCTTTCTCTTATTTACAGATATTGGTCATAGCCTTGACAGCAGAAGCATGCGATCAAATGCTCTCGCATTGCCAGCCGACCTGCCATCTGCCGTCAACACATCGCACTTCTGCAGTCAAGATGCCCGAAACAGACTGCATGATTCCACGATATCCGCTTCCGGATTGTGCAGTCACGCCAGTCCAACCAGGAGGCGGGATTCCATTATGTCACCACCGTGTCTCTGTTGCTCAGAGAGTCCGTCCAGGAGACGAGACTCAATTCTGACCTCTCCTCCTGCGTGCACGTGCACCTACCCGCCAAGTCCGGCGAGGCGGGGAAGGAGGGAGTCGATAACAATCTCCTCAAAACAAGATGGTTTATTTCTTCAAGTTCCTCAACACCAGCATAGTGACGTCACGCGTGGTGGCGGCGGTTTGCCTTCCCCGTCGCACTATCGCCACGAGCCAGCAGGAAGAAGTAACTTAGGCTACGTTCCAAGTTCATCTGAAAGTATTTCCAGAACATTGACGCAAGGTTAATAATTGGACACAAATCGCAGTCTCACAGTTTCAGATCGTTCTAGTTTGTAGGCTATTATTTAGATACATTGGGTCTATTCAGATATCCTGGTAGCCTATGAGTGTAGTTACCCATATTACGGTAGGCCAATCAGACCAAGGACAGGCAAATGAATATTTGTGAATCAAAATGGGATCTCATCATCTACACTTGCTAAAACGCCAATTGGCCATATTTTTTCTAAGTCACTCCTCGACCATAATAGGGTTCATTATCGAGGTACCTACGAGAGGAAATGCAACAACTACCTCGTAAATTTCCAAAAAGCAAGGTCTGCACAGTGGGGCGATTTGGAGTCGCGTTAGCCAAGGTTAAGCTTTTCACCTTTGCACAAAAATTACGAATTCAATTCAATAAACTATTTGAACTTTTTTTAAAGACCCAAACTAATTGTGACGACTGAAACGAACGCACGAATTTTCTCTGAAGTCCTGTCGAATACCTATACCTTCATGCAACCTTCCCCTTTGATTTCACCTTTTGGAAGAACATTGGCCAGTTCACTTAGTCACTTTTCTTTTGATTTTTGTCAGGACAAATGCGCAAAATAATTTTCCAGTCGTCACTATGTACAACAAAATAGTTGTGTATCATAATTTTCAGAAAATCTATCATCAAGTCAGGTTCCGACGGGTGATAATACTTCTCTTCCGCCAACGTCTTCACCGCCGACTTGGTTCCTTTGGAGACCAAACAGCCTTCACTTTCACGTTTCCCAGGTAAGTACGAATGGAATGTCAGAGGACGCTGACGAGGTGATTCTACGCTTAAGAGTGACGAAGAAAGCATCAAACTCTGCCATTTTTCTAACAGAAAGGCGCAGGATAAAAATTTTCAGTACGTTGACGTCATAATTTTTACGGTCATTTTCTTGTGTTAACGGCATCAAGTGGTAAAATGGAATAAATTTCGAAATAGGGCATTTTGAGTAAGTCAACGGTTGCATATTCTTGCTTCTTCGGTTTAAAACATCGATTCTCATTGTGTTTTGGCGACCCCACTCTGCAAATATCGTTTGGGGTTTCTGAGGGCTGGTGTTTCTGAGAGCTGGTTAAAAATCATCATTCATTTGTATGTAGACTTTTTGCATTTTGTCATAAAAACGCTATACCATGGATTCTTGAATACAAAACAAGGAAAAATTGAATATAGGAGAAAGAAAAAAGAAAATATGAAAAACGAAATAAAAAAAAAACAGAAATATGAAATAAAGAAATAAAAAAATATGAAAAAGAATATAGAATACAGAAAAAATAGGAATAAGGAATATTCAATAATCCATGGGCTATACCGAACCTTTTTTGGCGTAAGCTGTCACCTAACAGTCATGATTAGTCGGTTGGAGGCCTGTGTTACTGATATGCACAAAAAATTCTCTGTTCAAGCTTGGACAAGCACTGCTCGAAGTGTTGGCGCCGTTCTTGTGCAGCACGCTTTCAGATTTTTCAGATGTATATTGTAAACATAATAAATTTGCAAGCGCAAAATGTTACTTGCTTTTCCCTTTGTATTAGCCATGGGTGTATTGCAAGCTAAACAATTGTAATTGAAACCAGATATTGCGATGCCTGGCGAGAGAAGGAGAAGTATGTAGTGTGCTGTAAGCACTTGTCAAGTGGTTCGCGGAAGTTTCTTTATCGTTTTTTTTCCTTCTAGCCTGCAGGTGGTGATCCGATGCCTGATCCAAGACGTAAGCAAGAGCACTTTATGAACGAACTGAAGCGTCAAATCGAGGACAAGAAGAACAGGGAGAAAGAGGAACAAGCCAGAGAGTTGAGGGAGGACATAAGGATGTTGGAGAGCATAAAACAGCAGCAGGAGAGGATGAAGATGGAGAAAGAAGAAGAGGCGACGAGACGAAGGAAGAAGGAAGAGGAGGTAGGTTCCGGGAGAGAGGATGGAGTGTGGTGTGGAAAACATGGCCAGTACGCAACAATGATTCGTTTTGAAGCCATCCAAACTCTGGGCACAACGGGTACAAGTCTCAGCGCGCGGAGACTTCACCGTGAGGTAACGAAAGCTGAATTTTTGATTTCGGTTTTACAATATTTGATTTCCCAATGGTGAAGAAAAAGCAATTGTTGTCGTCTCGATAACTCTATTTTCAAACAACGTAGAGTGACTTTCCCCTCATTCAGTACCTACTCTAATAACAATTTAACATTGTTGAGAGAGCTCTCACGCAGACTTCTGGAGAGAATGGAATCTTCGAACAATTGACATATATGTATTTGTTCAGCATTGAAATGAATGGATATGGGCGCAGAACTTGCGCAACTTCTTAGTGGATAAACGGACACACATCTTCAAATGGAAAACATTTTTCACACGAAAAAATAAATGTGTTACTCAGATTGCACAATAAAATGGCGATTGTCGAAATTTCAGAACTCTGATCCGCGAAAAAAAAGCTTTCCATTTCATCCAATTGTCGCAACACGAAACTTTAATTTCTGCCGCAATCACGGAGGCAAGACTTCAACACGGAAATTTCATCCGTGTGTCGCATTTACTTTAATACTGTACGCAAGCAATGCATTTTGCTCACCGCAACATTTTGATGATAAGCATTCACTTTGTGTACAAGTTATACATTTTGCTTACCGTATCATTTTGATGATAATTATTCGAAAACAGAAAACAATACCATTCCCGTTTTCGAAATTCGGGAGTTTTGGTTTTCGTAAACGATGTTTACCCATTTGCGTTCGAGCAGTCTGCCCTTCCAAGCAATCAAAAGGAGCGGTGAGCAGCTGATCAAAATTTGCCAAACATAAACTTACAAGACCGGCATACAATGATCCCGCGGTTCGTGATATAGTTTTGGAGAATGTTTGCCTGAAAGAAGAAACTTTTCTCCGAAATAAACTGGTATTTTATTTTGACAATTTGGGGTAAAATCTGTGCCGACTGGCGAATAGTGCGCAGAGCGTCAACGAAATGGTAATCTGCCTGCACGTTAATTTTTCACGGATCACTACTCATGAGAATCAGTGGAACTTATCGGTCGCCAAAGTAATGGCCTTTTTACGTTTACGTTTACGCGAATACGGTTCCCATCAGACCCAACACGGCGTCTGCATCCAACTTTGTACCAACGTTGGAACTGCGAACGCAGGGTTGAATTGTTCAATTCCGACTTGGTTGAGTTAGGAGAATGCCCGTGGCCTGTGCCTAATACTCTACACACCTTGGCCTGTGCCTTGCCAGAGCTGAGCAATCGATGTTCCAGGATCGATGATTCACAGGCCAAATTCCGTTCATTTATCGTTGTAACCAAAATAGTAATTGTCTCCTCCTCCAGCACGATCGCAGAGTGGAAGAATTCATTCGACGTCAGGATGAGCTACTGAAGGAGACGAAGCTAAAGAAATCGATGATGATTATTCAACGAAAGGCGGAGAGGAGGATGCACAGGGAGAAGGACATGATGATGGAGGATGAAAATCTGAAGCGGACGATTTACGAGCGGAGAAGGCAACGCTTCTCACCACCAATTCCGACCGAAAGATTTGTCGCTCAGGTTGGTCGATGAGAAAGAATAATTTTATTTTGTGTTGGGGTTGAGGGTTGAAACAAGAAAAGAAAGGCTTGGGGTTGCCATCACTTTCAACCAGATGACTTTAAGATTATACCTGCGTCATAAATTATTGCTCGAATTGTCGATTCAATTGACTGTGAATTAGAAGTGCCGGGCTGAAATATTTTAGGTCAATCACCATAACACTCCAAAGCCCGAGTCACCCCACGAGTCGAAAGTTGATCAAGTGCTAGCCGACCACTGAGTTGGCTGTAAACATTTTGTTGATTATAGTTTGAAAAGTGGCGAGTGAATTTATGCACCCCCTAATGTTTTGTACAATTGCGATTGTTGAGATTTTAGCAAAAACTCAACTCTGCATAAATTAAAGATCCCTTTCTATAACCGATGTTTCAATCTGACACTTTTGTTCAGCTTTGTTGCAATCTGACACTTTTATTTCTACTGCTTGCATCAGAATAAAAAGAAAGTTTCGGAGGCAAGAGTTAAATGGGAAAATGCATTTGTGAGGAATAATTCCGTAGCTACAAAGCACACATGCAAGTATTTTGAACGCCATCCCAGCGAGGAAAGAAAATGTGCCTTGTTGAAACGGGATCGGGGGACTGGGATAGAACAGACTGAGCCAGAAGTGGACTGATATGGAGGTGGACCAAGGCAGAGTTTTGAAGTAGTTTTGGAGGAGTTTTGGCACATGGAGGTAGGTTGGGTTAGGCAGGGTTGTACCTGTCCTAACCCATCTTAATCTTACCTGGAGAAATGGAAAAAATCCGCATCAAAAATGGAAAACTTCTACCTCAGTCCAACTCTGCCTCAGTCCGTTCTGTCCTTGTCACCTTAAAACGAAGCGGAGGAGTTTCAGTGAAGTACAGTGTTGAGAACTGTCTTGTTAAAAAAATTGAAAAAGACCTTGGATTTTGTTATCCCAGTCTTGGAGCAGCGTCGCGCCAAAGGCGTTTAGAAATGCAGCATTTGGCAACTCCGTTGTAGCACACGTGAAGTTCTGTGACTTTAAATTTTCGACAAAACGGTCTCACACAACTGAAAACGGCCACACAGCTTTGCCTGTCGACATCAACCTGTCAATGAACTGTCTTCTCTTTCAGACTGGCAAGTCTTTAGCAAAACAAGTTTTCGACGAGGATCTCATCAACAACGGACTGCCTTTTGAACCAAACTTAGTCATCAAGGAGCCGGAGAACATATTCCTACCGCCATTATCTCTGACCACAACCACTCCTTTGGCCAGTGATTCAGAGACGCCACACCCGAAACTGGTAAACGTCATAACCGAGGAGACAATTGCAACGTACAGGCCCGCGGAACAGCAGGCAACGATGGATTCAAAGTTGAGCACAAATCAAATGAGCTACAATCAACCGCCAACCCCTCAGGTTCAGCATCACAACATAGCACTGCCACAGAGCCAGATTCAGCCCACAATGCCCGGTCCTCCTGGACACCTTTCGCCCAGGGGCTCGTTTTCTATCTCAGACGACAATGTCATTGTTCAGTTGACCAGCTTAAGAGAGAAGTTGATGAGAGAACAAAAGAGAGTGAGACAAGAATTACAGCATGTGGGAATTTAGGATGCAGCAACTGCGGACGTTATTCATTTGGTTGTTGATCTTAATCTTAAGTGTACACTTCAGAATTAAGATTGGGTGCTCCGAAAGTACTGGTCGTAAATAGTTGCTGCTCTTTTACATTCATTGCTATTAAGCCAATAGTGAGATCAGGCCGAGCAGGGCTCCTAAGGCGAAGATTACCAACTTCTGACCCTAACTTTGTTTCGTTTCTGATGAGAATAGGTAGTTGCAAAATCGTGTTTGCCGCGAATATCTGATCAAAAACGTTTTCGTGTCAACGTTGATAAATACGATTCGCACAAGCGAATGCGAGTTTTACTGGTTCATTTTTACATCAAAAAGCTGATGGACAGGTAGGTGGCCGCTGTTAGCAGCAACAAGCGTTATTTACACTGATGTTGGCATGATACGAACAAAACTGCTGACAAATATCTTTGCGGATGCATTCTCATATGAGTGACATTTTAGCCGCTGATGTATCTCTTTGCATCTAAATTGCTACAGTTCGCAGCATTGAATCTTTTCGATTTAAATATTTTGAGGTTTACTTCTTGCTGCAGTTCTGTTGCCAGTCGCTGCTTGCTTTGGGCAAACATCACTGCAGTCTGATCATCTTATCCTGAGTTCTGACCTTCGTTGATCTTTACTCCACGAACAAGTTGAAGGGCCCGTTAACGTTGCGAGAGACATGCGGGCGTGCGTGGCCCACATGTCGTGGAAGAGGTTTAGGAAGAGATGCAGCGCAAGATGTGGAGTGGGTGAAAAAAGGCCATGCATTCATACAGGTAAGTGCCTTCCGTTGGACATTCAACTCAAAGTTGATGCGAGGTGCCGTGCACACTATTGCTGCTCGCGGGCCAGTCAACAAAAGTTTGTTCATCCCTCCGAATGGGAATGCAAAACTACTAAATTTCAAAAAGGATCAAGGCTCAAAACAAAACAACTGGACTTTAGTTTCCTGGTGACGACAGATGATGCGAACACTTAAATCATTGTCAAACCCTAAAACACTTGTCGGAAAATTTTTACCGGTGTTTTAGTCGTGTCGTATCTCCTGTTTCTGTAATCATCTCAGCGCCGACAGTTCGTCGTTCAATGGTTAGCAGACGGATATTGTTAGCAACTTTTGTTGCCATTCAAGATCAATGCAATGTTTGAGATTGATACAGTGTTAAGTAGCGGCATCATGACACCAAGCACACCCCATTTTTATTGTAATTGCCAATTATTATATACTCCAGATAAAATCTAACTGTTTATATGAATCATCAGTTGTTAAATTAGTTCGACGAACGATTCCTATTTCCTTATATCAATGCCAACTGGGAGGGATACGAATATTTTCAAGTCACACTTCGAAGAGAGCATGGTTAAACAGATAAAGTCGTTCAGAAATCGCACACCTTTTACATGTCAATGAGTCGTTGGAGGTGCCCTTGAGAGATCGCAGTCACTCGCTTAGTTTCTTAAGCTGGAACATGTTGAATGTTGAATGTTGCTGTCTTTTCTGGTTGGCTGTTGTTTGTTGGCACTAACTGGCCCATTTTTTATTGTGTCTCTACTGTCCATCAATAATTGTTGTTTTATAATCTTCTGACAAACTTTTGACATATGTACTGTTTCGTACAAATTCACATTTGCCAATATTTTTGGCAGATGTTTTTTGCACAAAAAAAAAATAAGAAAAAAGGTGCAGGTGACGGAGATAGAACGACTGCGGCAGAATTGAACTGAGGTAGAATTTTTCCAGTTTTTGAGGGTGATTTTTTCCATTTCTCCGCGGGTTGGGGTCGGTTATGTCAGGTTATAATAGGTTAGGACAGATATAATCTACCTCCCTTCATGCCAAAACTCTTTTCAAAACTCTGCCTTCCGTCCACTTCTGCCTCGACAGTCCACTTCTGCCTCAGTCCACTTATGCCGCAGTCGTTTCTATCCCCGCGTCCTCCGATCCGATTGGAGTGTGCTGAGGTCCCAACTTTGTGGCCGTGAAAATAGCAAATGTTTACACATGGAAATTGATGCACCAACAATAATAATTGAAGATGACAATATTTTATATTGTGACAACATACAAATACAGAGTGTCTGGAGAAGAACATAGTTTTTACAAGATAACCCTGCAACATTGTTGAAATTCTCTTGAAAACGTGAAATGGGTGAAAGATGGTTTTTGCGGCCTTCACAACTTCTGACAACAATTGTGCATTAACTTGCAGGGAGTCGTTTCCTAACAAAACTCGCAATCGTGCATTACGAACAGAAACACTCTGGGAGTCGTTTCCTAACAAAATCGCAATCGTGCAGCGAATAGAAAAACTGGGAGTAGTTTCCTAACAAAACTCGCAATCGTGCATTACGAACAGAAACACTCTGGGAGTCGTTTCCTAACAAAATCGCAATCGTGCAGCGAATAGAAAAACTGGGAGTCGTTTCCTAACAAAGATCGCAATCGTGCAGTTCGAATAGAAACACTCGGGGAGTAGTTTCCTCGCAAAGATCGCAATCGTGCAGTACGAACAGAAAAACTCTGGGAGTCATTTCCTAACAAAATCGCAATCGTGCAGCGAATAGAAAAACTGGGAGTCGTTTCCTAACAAAATCGCAATCGCGCAGCGAATAGAAAAACTGGGAGTCATTTCCAAACAAAATCGCAATCGCGCAGCGAATAGAAAAACTGGGAGTCGTTTCCTAACAAAATCGCAATCGTGCAGTCGAATAGACAACCTCTGGAAGTCATCACCTATAACAAAAATCGCAATCGTGCAGTTCGAGTAGAAACACTCTGGGAGTAGTTTCCTAGCGAAGATCGCAATCGTGCAGTACGAACAGAAAAACTCTGGGAGTCATTTCCTAACAAAATCGCAATCGTGCAGCGAATAAAAAAACTGGGAGTCATTTCCTAACAAAATCGCAATCGTGCAGCGAATAGAAAAACTGGGAGTCGTTTCCTAACAAAATCGCAATCGTGCAGTTCGAATAGAAACACCCTGGGAGTAGTTTCCTAGCAAAGATCGCAATCGTGCAGTACGAACAGAAAAACTCTGGGAGTCATTTCCTAAAAAATCGCAATCGTGCAGCGAATAGAAAAACTGGGAGTCTTTTCCTAACAAAATCGCAATCGTGCAGTCGAATAGAAAACCTCTGGGAGTCATCTCCTATTACATCGCAATCATGCAGTTCGAATAGAAACACTCTGGGAGTAGTTTCCTAACAAAGATCGCAATCGTGCAGTTCGAATAGAAACACTCTGGGAGTAGTTTCCTAGCAAAGATCGCAATCGCGCAGCGAATAGAAAATCTGGGAGTCGTTTCCTAACAAAATCGCAATCGTGCTGTACGAATAGAAAACCTCTGGAAGTCGTTTCATAACAAAATCGCAATCGTGCAGTCGAATAGACAACCTCTGGAAGTCATCTCCTATAACAAAAATCGCAATCGTGCAGTTCGAATAGAAACACTCTGGGAGTAGTTTCCTAACAAAGATCGCAATCGTGCAGTTCAAATAGAAACACTCTGGGAGTAGTTTCCTAGCAAAGATCGCAATCGCGCAGCGAATAGAAAATCTGGGAGTCATTTCCTAACAAAATCGCAATCGTGCTGTACGAATAGAAAACCTCTGGAAGTCGTTTCCTAACAAAATCGCAATCGTGCAGTCGAATAGACAACCTCTGGAAGTCATCTCCTATAACAAAAATCGCAATCGTGCAGTTCGAATAGAAACACTCTGGGAGTCGTTTCCTAACAAAATCGCAATCGTGCAGTACGAATAGAAAAACTGGGAGTCATTTCCTAACAAAATCGCAATCGTGCAACGAATAAAAAAACTGGGAGTCGTTTCCTAACAAAATCGCAATCGTGCAGTACGAATTGAAACCCTCTGGGAGTCGTTTTCTAACAAAATCGCAATCGTGCAGTACGAATAGAAAAACTAGGAGTCGTTTCCTATAACAAAAATCGCAATTGTGCAGTTCGAATAGAAACACTCCAGGAGTCCTTTCGTGCAGTACGACTAGGAAAACTCTGGGAGTCGTTTCCTTAACAAAAATCTCTATATCGTGCAGTCAAGAAACACTGTTACTGTTCGGACATTCTGCGAAATGCACATAAAATTACTGTAAAAATCCATCGGAGAATTAAATGCACAAACAAAATCACCGTCAAACATGTATCACGGAATTTTTTTTATTTTAACGGACAAACGGACAAGCGGACATAACGGGCAAGCCATATTTTTTAGGCTTTCGTTAAGCCATATGTTTGTCGGATGTGTGCAGGTGGAAGCTTCCGCTTTGCGACTGGGTTGCTCCTGAGAAAATAGGTACAACATGAATTTTCACACAAGGGTGGTACTCACAGCAACTGGTGGCTGTAGGTTTTTTTTTCGCAAAAAATTGAGAATTTTTTGGCAACTCTCGGAAAACTAACGTGGCAAACACCAGACATCAGTGAAACAAATGTCGCCAATGCATTGAAAATTTCTTGCAATTTCTCACTATTTGAGCACCATTACCACCAACATGAGAGGCAATTGTCACCAGTTGGTGCTATCGTTGTTTTGTATGTTTTGTAACTTTTGCTGACAAATTGTGACAAACATGTGTTGACGACAGGTTAACGGCGTTCCTAAAACCTTGGCATGAAAGTAGCGCATCTCTTGCTCCACCAGGGGATTTTTTGTATCTTTTGTGCAACCATTGCTCCAAAGGCGAGTATTCTGCAAATTGAAAACACTATGAAATATCGCTTTTGTGGATATATAGAATGCAGTCAAAATAAATAATTTTACAATTTCTTTCTTTTTGTAAGGATAGTTTTTAACGAATGTTGCCCGGTTAAACTTTATCAGCAACCGCAGCGGGTGTGCGAACTTCGGGGACTCTTTACGGGCCTTTTTGGCGGATATCAAGAAGCAGGTTGACAACAAACAGGCTCTGAGGATTGGGATTGGGTCAGGTTTGGCTACCTAGTTTTAATTATGCAAAAAGGAAATGCGAAACGTAAAAATCACATCGCGGAAATTGGCTCCACAAAATGTAGCTACTGATTGTAGAGTTCCACCTGTTGGCCTTTTCACATGCAGAATAAAATCCAGAATCAAAATAAGTACGAGCATGTAACGTTGACATTTTCTTGCAAAAGGTAGCCGTTTCCATGCACACAAATGGACTAATTTTGCCTCTCGAATGTTGGTGGAAATGCAAAGAATTTCCGATTGATTTTGGTTTGCAATTTCGTAGAAGGCAGACCGCAATTTCTTACAACAGATGCACTGTAGGGCGAAGTCAAAATGATATGTGCATAACTTGGGCGGTTGTTTTGCCGGTGCTGTTTTTCTCTTCCGTTTTTTTTTCACGGCAATTGTTTCAGGATGGTGGGTTGTGGGTGCTCTGCTCTCCACATCATAGACACTCCGGCAAAATGATCAGCAAAAGGCAATTATCACCTATCCATTAACAGCCCTCGAAAAGTTCTCGCCAGCGATTCTGGCCAAAAATGCACATATCGTTTCGCCTTCAAGTGCCATTCGAAAAGACATCAGTGAAAAAACCTTCGGATACTGTGGATGGTAATTACCACTAAATTCGGGTTCTGTCCCAGGACCACTGCCTTACCTTAGCTTGTCAATGGAGAAATCTAAACAAAATTACCACTGACTTTCCAAGGGTGGAGTTTCTCGAGGTTTGTGCAGAAAAACTTCCTTCTTGGACATACTGCCGTGAATCGCTTTCATTCTTTTCAGAAGTGACACATAGTTTTTTCGAGTGCATAAATGAATAGACTGAGATTGTCGATAACAAAACAGGATTGGTAGCAAGTATTGTTGCAAGTATGAAAACTTATTGTTGCAAGTATTAAAATGCAAGTATTGTTGCAGTTATTGTGCTTGTGAACGAAACAGAGCGCAAGTTTCTTTCGCATGTGCGAGCAAATTTGCGCAAAACACCAATGCACATCATAACCAGGGTGTAACGTTACTTGCATTTGCAGTTTGCAGCAGCTATCGTAACAACAGAGCGATTGCATTGTGCGGAACGAGTCGTTCAAGATTTTCGGGTCATCGGCTTCCAGACCATTTTGCCTCCAAATCAGTCTTTCACTTACCTACAAATCACATCTGTCGAAGAGAGTTCAAATGCGTTTTAAACTTGCTACAATAAGAGCAATTTACGAGTAGGTATATATCCCATTTGAACTCGCACGGTAACAGGAACGTTTAATACTCGAACAACAAGGGAAGCGTTTTAAGAATCAAAATTATAGGAACCAGTTTCACGAAACAATTTCTCCACCGAACTATCTCCGAGAGTCCTCTCAACGAGTCTCGGCTCCAAAGGAGAGATCGGTCTCCGAACTGAATGGTGAAGATAGTCATCAGCGAGTCCAAAGTCAGTTCTGATACCGGTATCGCGATGGTAGCTTGCCAGAAGCCTATCGCGACTTGATCCGGGAGTGGAGTTATATCTGCCGTACTTGTGATCGGCAAGATAGAGATTGTGAAGTCCAGAATCGCTAAAACCCCTCGCGTAACACCTTGTTGGAGAGTCACTTGAAGTTGACGAAGCCAAGTACGATCTCAGGTGAGGCGGTGTAGCGGTTATGTCGGACATTGCCGAATATTTCGAACGGACGCTATCCCGTGAAGATGGTGAATAATTTGCGGCACTGATGTTAGTCCGTGGGCGAATAGATTTAGTGGACGAATACGGGGAATGTGGCCTCAGATACTTGTCGGAATAGTAAGCGGTGGTGGCGAGGAAGTCACAGTCCGACGAGGACGCGGTCGGCCTGAACGATCTCCGACGTCGATTTCGTCCGTCTTCGTCGGATGTGTCGTTGAACCGATGGAAGTAGCTCTTCTTGCGTATGCGCTCACTGATGTCGCCGCCACCACTGTCGACCGGCGTGCACGATTCGGAGCACACAGACGACGAGTCGACACTGTCCGAGAAGGGGCTCTGCAGGCGGCTGTTGCGCCCGGAATCACTGCGCTTCTGACACACGTCAATTTTCAGAGGCTCAGCGCAATTCGTCCGGGAACTTGCTAGTACGTCCCTCCACGGCTTTCTCTTGAACTCATCTGACCATGTGCCAGGATAATCGAGAGGACAAGAGATTGGGTTGGCAGCCGAAATATCTGAGGCTTCCTCGATACTTGTGGCGCACGAATCCAGGTCACCGTTCACGTGGTTTGGAATCGCTGGTTCAGACGAAAACGAAACTAGAGGGTCCGACACATCGTTTGAGAGTGCAGAATTTGATTGGTGGACTTTAGGAGGCGATTTAAACAAATCATCAGCGTCGACAAAGTAGTTTTCAACTGTAGCCTGCTGCTTTTGATATTCGTCTGCTGAAAAGTTTTCTGCCTTGCTGTCTTCTAATTGTGACGAATTGCCTGCCTCTTGCGCCGGTACGATTTGCCGGAAATCAGGAAGTGGCAGAAGGGTAATGTCCTTCGGAGAAAGCTTACTTCCTTTCACGATGTTCGGGAGTTCTAGAGACTGCTCTTCATTCGGTGCTGATTGATGTTTGTCGCCGTTGCTGTGAGTGCCATTCAGTTTATCACCAGGTCCATTACAGTCCATGTCCCCGCGAGACTTTGTCGGAACACGATTTGTTACACTTGATTTGGGATTGATCTGGACTTCCCTTGAAGGAGTTTGATTCCTGGTGGCACTCTTTCTCAAAATGATCTTGTCTGCTTCGGCTGAATTCTGCCTCTGCAACCTTCCCTTTTCGAGTTTATTTATTGGTTTTTTGATACTGTAATCTGACTGTAAACAATTCTGGTGAAAATTTTTGGGGGTGTCATTTCTTGGTGCATCATCCTTTGATGCGGCCCGAAGAGATCCCCTTCTTGAAATCGGAGCACGTTTCTTTTGGACTGTGGAACTTTCAAGATCGGTAGATTTCTTGTTGCAGCTGTGACCATCTGCGCAAGGCTCTTGCAGCTTTGGGGTTGACGTTGAAATCTGACGTTTTAGCTTGTTTTGAACGAGTGTACGACCATGATCTTCTTCAATGGGCTGTGCCGATCCCACCAACGCCGGATGATCGGATGCTTCGGTATCGCGTCCCACCGTGGTCGACCTCAAAGCTGGATCCTTCTTGCTTGAAGAATGTGCTTTGGCAGACTTGGAATCCGCCAACGAACCGCCATTTTGAGTTTCCTTGAGAAGCGAATTTTTCCTGTTTGACAGTGGTATCGAAGGCCTTCTTGAAATCGACGAGGATCTTCGCGGTGACTCCGCGCGCAATGGCGTAACAGACTTTCTTCTAGTTTCTTCGTCTTTGCTGCATGCTTGCTGAGTTGGTTTGGAATCAAGTTCGGGCGATTTTTCCTGACCCTCAGTCTTAGTCGATGATTTTTCTGGACCAGCAGGCTTCTTAGCCAGTGCTTTCTCGGGACCGGCAGAATGACCGGCAGAATCGGCTGACTGGCCGATTGCGCGAGACTTTTCCGATGCTTCAGCTTGACACTTGGGCGGTGATTTTTCTTGGGTGGATGACTGGGACTTTATCTTGGCGCTGATGAATCTGCTTGGAATGGATACCGGCATCGACATTTTCCGATCTTCATTTGCAGGAGAAGAAGTCTTTCGCAAACTGCCTCGTCTGATGATAGGTTTGAGAATGTTGTCGCTTTCGGTTTTACACGACTTGTCGAACTTTGCCAAAAGGTCGGATAATTTTCCGGCGGGACTATTCCTGCGAGCGGTTGCCACAAGAGATGGTGTTTCTTTTGGTGGTGTAGTGCTAGCAGTTTTGGATTTTGGCATTCTTGAATTGAATCTCGAAGATGATGGGTCAACTTTATCCCGTTTTGGATCAATTTTTGAGGCACCAATTGATTTACCACAGGCTGACTCTTTTGCTGCTCTATCCGCCGTAGTTTTTGAAGTATTGGCCTTTGAAATCTCAGAAGTCGCACCCACCAGAGAACAAAGATTGGACTCCGGCTGATCTTCATGCAATTGTAAATATTTCTCGGGTGCAGCCAGATCACATTTGTCTCTGCATTGGTAGCAATTGAGAAGGTCTGATTGAGCACTTTTGGAGCAAGGAACACTTTGTTATCTTTCGATGCTGTTTCGTTGGAATCTGTCGGGTTCACAGTCCTACACGTTTTGGCTAGAGGAGATTGGATTGAGGACTCCTTCAAGTAAGCGTTATCTTCGACGTTGGTGTTGCACACAAGCTTGCTGGTTAGTGACCCGTTTTCGATTGTTGGCGTGGAATGAGAAGAAGCAGAAATCAGATCTCCAGTGCCGTTCACATCAGCGTTCGCAGCGCTATTGCTCTTATTCTTTGAAGATCGCAGTTCGTTTGCAAGTAATTTGTCATCCCGTTCACAATCTGGTGTGGAGTCTTTGGTCTGATCCTCTTTGAATTTTTCACCAGGTCTGTAGCAATCATCAAATCTGCATGGTCTTTTTTCGGTGGGCAACTTCACCTTGCTTGGAGGATGGGACACTTTGGTGACCTCACAGGGTTCCTCCTTCTTCATTCCTGTCGCTAACTTCATTTGATTCAGCGCAGGGTAAACTTTGACTGGTTCTTGCGATTCCTTAGTCATCGATTCTGCATCTGATTTTGGTGGTTCGGACGGATGAATGACTTTGGCGACTTTCGTCGAGTCTTCCGTTTTCCCTTCAGCAGCAGACTTCACTTGACTTGCAGAAGAGAACACTCGGTTGAGGTCGTTTGATTCCATTATCTTTAGTTCTGAATTCAACTTTTGACGTGTTTCAGACGGAGGATCAATGCCACTGGTGACGCAAGGTTCAACGGATTTCTCCATGTGTCTGGCACATTCAGGCACCAATGCCTCCTGTTGCTGTTGCCGCCGTTCGGCCGGCATCCCTTTCCCTGAAGAATTCCTTCTGGATAACGTGCCTTCGCTGACCCAGTGTGACTCCTCATGGGCAGATGCCGAAATTCCGTGCCTTTGTCCTGCAACACCTTTAAGTTCGGCACCTTCTGCTTTGTCCCTTTGAAGATCTTTCGCTTTCATACGTCCGCAGGAGATTTCGTTGCTTGAAAGGCCACTGGCATTTGACCTTCCTCCGATGGGATTGTCACTGTTTGCATTCTTCTCCTGTGGGGCACTGCCGTTCTGTGTCACCTCTGCCTTATTCTGATCAGGATGAGGGCGCGTGAGCCTTGGAGGCAACCGGTTGCGGGCAATAGAGTCTGATCTCGTCGTCAATAAAGCAGAAGCAGAGATCGGATCATCACAGGACATTTGGCTTGATGTATCGCTGTCTCTGTTGAGGAATCTTGATCGCGAAAGACTGCGTGATCTGTCACTTAATTTATCAACAACACTCTGGCTTTCACGGCTAACCTTCTCCTTGTAATACTTGCTATCCTCACGGCAAGTATCATAGAAATCTGGCCTCAGAAAGCGTGAGAGTTTCCTGGAAGGTCGCTTTGATTCATCTAAGTTGGCACTGTATTTTGGCACCTGAATATCAAGTAATTCGCTGCGGTATGGTGGACTTAGTGGCGGCCTCGATGAGAGGTCACAGAGGGAGCCAGTTTTGTCGGACATAGATCTGCTACGTTGTTTGAAAGAGCCAGCCAATGGGCGTGTATCTTTTGCCTCATTCGATTTAGCTTCTGGCGGTACACCCGACACACTAGCTGACACCGACGATATTGACCTGGCGGAGTCTGGAGAAGGGGACTTCGAACGCCGGAAATCTCTTCGCTGTGAGGACTGGGTGAGTGCTTGTGCGTGATTTCCTTCGTCACTGATGGAGGTTCGCAGGCTCAAACGGCTGCAGTTTGTGCCGCTGTTGAAAGTCTCAGTGTCCGGTAAACTTGTTCGTCCATCCTTTGAAGGTAGGTCAAGAGGAGTTTCGTCCAATTCGGATAGTGTGTTGAAGCCTGTCCTCTCCGAGGATCCGCGCTCAGACAAGTCATAAGATGAATAACGCTTCAACCTGTCGCGCAAGTCCTTTCTTCGATTCAGTGACGAACTGGGAAGTGGGGCAGAAGATCGGAATGGGGCCCACCGGCATCTCTTACATTGAGGCTCGTCCTTGCTGGGGCGACGCTCTTCGATCGCAAAAATGGCGCTGTTTCATCGCCATGCTCAACCTCACGAATGGGCGAAGCCCGAGACAGGTAGTTAGACGGTCGATCAAGATTCAAGCTGTGATGCCTTCTGATGCCACAGTGATGCTGATTGCGACTCTTCTTGAATGCGTCATCGGCTAAGAATTTTGCGGTAATGGCTTCCAGCTCTTCTAGCACCGATTTACATTCTTTTGAACTTTCTCCTAACTGTGTCCGTGATATTCTGGGCACGTATGATGAAGGACCGTACTTTTCCAGGAGGAACTGCTCCTTGGCGGCGGATAGATCTGATATCCACTGGGATATGGTGTTGTTGGCTTCTTGGAGTTCGGAACAGCTGACAGTGCGACCGTAGCGAGGAATCGCAGGCTTGTCGGATGGTCGCGAATCTTTGCCCGATAATGCTTTTGAGAGAGTCGAAGGTGCTGGTAACAGAGATGGTGCAGTGGAGGATCCCCTGTACTTCAATTGTCTGCTTGGTAAAGGCAGTGAAGACAGAAGAGGATCTTCACCTTGCGGGAGGTTTTGCGAACCTGATGCAAAGCTGACCGAGTCACCTGAAACGAGAATACACAATAAAGAAAGAAACTTTCAGCAGGGATCAATCAGAGGAAAATGGAGTGACCACACGTTGTTAAAAGAATTCCTGAGAGTTGTTTTTTCCGAGTCTGCCGATTCCTAGCACCCTTTGCACCAAGGATTGTGTTGACACACTTGGGTTTATCTTCAATTTGAGGAACTTACGTAAAATGTTCAAATGCACATCGGTTATTAACGCTGAAAATGCCGCTGTGATAACCGTGCTCATTTCAGGGCGAATGACAATGCTGAATGAAAATGTGCTGATGCTGGTCTGGGCAGGTTCATGACCCGGACAGAAACAGTAAAAGAAAATGGTTCGGGACGTTTTACATGTTTATTTTCACAGGTCACATGTTACAGTTCACATGTGAAAACCTGCTATTTTCTGGTTGAAATCTGCTGTGCACTGATGCATGATGAGTGTCAATGTTTGACATATCTGGAAATGCCAAAAGGCGAGGATGTGGCATGTGATTTTACCAGTGTCGTTGCGCCCAAATGTGACAAAATATGTGGCAGTTGTAAGTGACTAAATACGTTAGAGCGAGTATAAAAGCTAAGCACACCTTTGCTACAAAGCAGATTAGCTAAAAAGCTCAATGCATTAGCCATGCCTTTGGAGATGCGTAGCAGCGAACCAACCAGACATAGAGAACATGCGACATTTAGCACAAAGAGCGATGATCCAGAGTCCCCAAACAGGATCGGTGAAGAAAGACGACAGTTGCTCAAAAGCCTCAGATTTTTTGGGGAACAAAACCACTGTTTCGCATTTTTGTTCTTTCAAACAAACAACGGTACAGGAATTTGTCACATGTTAATGTTGCTGCTACTTGGAAAATGGCTTTTGCTGCGCATCAAGATTGGGAAATTCATTGTCCCTTGCTTAAAAGCCAAAAGTATCCTGTCAGCCGAGTAAATTTAGTGAGTAAATTTGTTCAGAACAAGTTGCATTGGAGACCTTCAAGGCGGCGCACTCTTTTCGGCAAACTTGTTGCCACTGTGGTTCTCGCAGTACCTACACACTCTCACTCGTGATATGATAGACCTCTCTGAGCAGCAGCGACAATTTAAATCAAGGTAAACGTGATTCAATAATTTGCTGAAAATTTTAGGAAATTTGCTGAAATGTATGGAAATTTGCTGGAAAAGGAAATTTTCTATAAATTTAAGGAAAAATGTTGGAAACTTAAATACATGTAAGCTAGAGTGCTGATGGTTAGTATACGTAAGGTATCGAATGGCCTCCATTGCAATTTTCATCTTTTTCTCAGTGATTTGCAAGCGCATTTCACATCTAAAGGTTGCTTGGTACACAGTCAGTCGCTAAATTACTTCGCATGAGTGGCGACTTTCTGTGATGTTTGTTGGAAATGCGAAGCAGTTGGTTGTTGAACGAAAAGCTGTTGCAAAAATATTGGTTACTGGGATCTTCCACGCTCGGGAAAAATGCGCAAAAATCCATGCATGTTAAATAGACACTGCAATTTCCCGTCCCATGCCGATTAGGTACTGTGGACAACTGGCGTAATGATATGGAATGCACTTGCAGCAGACTGAAGGCGAAGGTGAGACAACTAGGTACTCAAACAAGCAGCCATAAGCCACAACCAAAGTTCAACGGGTTCAACGGATCAACGGATTCAGTGCTTACATTGTAGACAGTGGACATCGTAACAGGACATTTGTCTATTGCCAAGCAGAGTTACGGTTCTGAGCCTTCCCCAGTGTAGCAGATATACTCCCTTTTGGACGTCATTTATTGGATGTGGCGCCGGCGCGCCCTGCCCGGTGTGGTGGTCAGAATGACATCCAGACATATTGGAGGTCAGCCTGGGACACTCAAAGAATTGTTATGCTTTTAGAAGGTAATATCTGGGGTTCAAATGACACGCTGAGCACACTGACACGATTATTAAAAAATAAAACACGCAAATTTTGTTCACATTTATCTAACCCACGCCTTGAGTTCACTGCAAGATGCATACTGTGTGTGCACGATAAAGGCAAGTTTAACAATTAGTCTCTCTCCGAAGACGGAGGACTCTCTGTTGGCGAAGAGTACGCCGAGGATGAGAGTGAGAAGGTCGCAGTGGCAGACGGAGAGTCAGCCTGCCCCTGCTGCGGGTGCTTGAGGGTGTAAGGAGTACCACTGCTAAACCGGGCAGGGCCGGGAACATGCACAGAGATACGAACACTGGCGGGGACTGAAAAATAAAAAAGGAAAGAGAAAAAAAAGGAATGCACTGCATGATGACTAAACATTGCAACTACAAAGTTTGAACAAGACACAGTGGAGTTAATTAGGAATCAGCGACATTTTCTCGTTAGAAGATCACTTTATTTTGCATGAAGATGAGGTTTAGGTTGATAATTTTGTTGCACTGTTGGCAATTCTCTTTTGCGTTGCGATGAGACGCTCTGTACTTGTTATGGCGGTGTTTGAATCCATTTTCTCTTGGCTTCTTCAAATATCTGACAGGCTTTCAACTATAGCCATATGGATGCTATTCTCGCTCGAACATACACCTTTCGAACTGTGTGAGCATTCCACTCAAAATTAATGGGGCCACTTGTGAATTAGGGTCGTGTAGTCTAGAAACCAGTGATCAATACATTTTATGCCCACAAACGAATGCAGCGATGGTTTTGAGAGAATTGTACCGAGATGCGGGATGAGTTCTTTGAATAGGTCTGTGTCAAAGTTGATTTTGTATCAAATGGATAATATAATCGAACTTGGAAATCATGCTAATGAATTACCCCACGGATTCTGGTTTCCTTTTCCTGATTCTTAAACCACTGAACCACTGGCTTCCACTCAATCGGCCTTCCATTGCCACCTTCTCCAAAAAATCCTCGAGATGAAATTATGCCAGGCCAGTTTCAAAACAGGAAAATCATTGAATTTCTATTGTCGAAATGCTGAGGGAGCTTGTACTATGCTTTCAAGCAACCCTGACCTCCTGGACAAATCTCTCGTGCGTCTCCTTTTCGCTTGCTCTCCAAGTATACAAAAAACATTTGCAGAAATATCCATCAATTGGAAAGTCCATCAAAATAATGCTATGCTGTTTATAAATATTTCCTTTTCTGCCGAAGAAAAAACAAAGATCGGATAGCGTTTATTGGCAAATAGTTAAAGTAAACGCCGGATGTTTCTGTTTACAATCGGATTTGCAAATAATGACGAATGGAATTGTAAACAAAACCATTCTTGCATGTATACACTAATATGAGTTATACTGAATGCACATGAGTGTACTGAAAATGCCCGAGTCCAACTCTGCTGAACCCATTTCAGGTGGGTCGTGCTTCGAAACGTCCTCGAAAGTTTGCTGCCTCTGCTGAGTACAGTACACGATGGATTCTTCAATAGCATTCCAACATATTCAAACTCCACGATTCAGTTTTTCTCTGATGAGAGGTGAGTATGGGTTCTTGGTGGAAGCAAATCTACACGTCACGAAACTTGATTTTACGCCTGCCTAGCGCAGGACTTATAATCAGGCACAGACAGCGACTCTCAAATGCGCATTGGGATTATTTATTTATTTATTTTTTTAGTCGATATAACGGGCATTTTGTGCAAACTGTAGGCCACCGTCCAAAGACAGTGGCTTACCCCCGTCCGAAGACGGTCGTTGCTGGCCCGGGGGGACAGGGAGAAAAACCGGTCAAGGCGGACCGGGGAAAAAACTCCTTGTCACCATGGATTTTTCATTTGTCTGATTTGGGATGCGGTTCAAACGATTCATCTTCACCCAGAAAATATTTTATGCAAAATTTTAAATGATGCATCCGTCCATTGATGTGTGGAATTTTCCCTTTCCATTCCACATTTCGATTTCAGACGAGGAATGTTCTCAGAGCAGACTGAAAGCTTTAAATTGGGCACGGCGTCTGATATGTGTAAAAACCTAAATGGTTTTTTTATGCACAACTCCGTCGGGGGAACAAAACCCACCAACAGATTCACAGTTGTGAATTATGAACTGCCTCACATGTTGCACGTCGTTACTGCCATAAGAAAAACTTTCGGCAGGCGATGCGCAATTCGGAATGAAATTTACAATCAGATTTACAGCGGCAAATTGCGCACACCCTGTGTCATTTGGCAACGAGTGTCAAAAGCTGCAATTTGTGATTGTTGCGTGTGATGTGTATTGCATACGTGATAATTCTTTCAGGCGTAATATTCAATTTCGCGAAGATTCCGTGAGTGGGAGAGACTGCAATAATTGGGCCTTGTGTCACAAGGTTTGTGGTCTTGATCGGATTTCCTCCTGATTATCCCAACCCATTCGTTCTGTTTTGTGTTTCCCAATCGAAGTGCTATAAATGGTTGAGCAAACATTGTGGCAATTTCAACAAAAGCTTGATCTCGCCCTTACCTCCTTTTGGCAGAGCAAAGGTTGCCACTCCGCTGCTTTCGTTAGGGTCGTTTGGATTTCTGCCGATGTAGTAGGACGCCACTTCGTGTTCATCCTTGCTCAAGCTCCTTCGCCAAGGATGATGTGTGTCCTCGCGATTGGACGACCTTGACCGACGAGATGACACCGATGCTGAACTCGGTTCCTTTGGGACACTAGAACGCGGAATAGGTACGTTGTTGTCAGCACAGCAATCTTAAAAGTGGGCAACGATTTTTCTGTTAAACCTTGTTCCATTTGAAGATATAAACTGAGAATGCTTCACACTCTTCCATTTAAATGCATAGAAAACTTTAATTTCTATGACGAGAATGAAGTTTTCGACCGAGTTTTCATTGTTGAAAGAATTCTGAATTCAT